>BPLS01000489.1:465069-531908 GCA_019656275.1 Rhododendron kiyosumense | reverse complement strand
TAATTAATTAGTCTTAACAATGAATAATAAAAATAACTTCTAATCAACAATAACAATTTAACCAAATTTAACGAAAATAAATTAAGTGTTCCGAATTTCAATCCGTTGGAATGGGTTGGAAGATTTTATGTTTCTGATCATTTAATTCTAAAGGGTCATAATTAAATTTTGATTATATGACTCTTATTGGTTAGTTCTAAGAGATATTTGCTTCAACGATTTTCTTAGGGTTAATCAATGAGAGCCCTATTATCAAAATTTAATTATGACCATTCAGGATAAAATGATCAGAAAACTAAAATCTTTCTATCGGTTCAAACGAATTGAAATTTGGAACACTTAGTTTTTTAACCATATTTTTTAATATATAAACTGCAGATTGAAAAATTAAGTGTCCCAAATTTCAGTCCGTTTGAACGAGTGAGAAGATTTTATTTTTCTAATCATTTAATTCTAAAGGGTCATAATTAAATTTTGACTATAGGACTTTCGTTGGTTAGTCCTAAAAGATATTTGATTTTACGATTTTCTTAAGGTTGATCAACGAGAGTCCTATAGTCAAAATTTAATTATGCCCCTTTAGAATTAAATGATAAATAAAATAAAATTTTCTCACCTATACAAACGAATTGTAATTTGAAATACTTAATTTTAGAGAGAAAGCTATATTCAGAGAGAGAAGAAGCGTGTGTCAGCGGGTGGGGTAAATTTTTATTAATGAGAGTCACGAATAATTTCTCAAGGCCGGGGGTGTAATCCGGATTGGGAGGGGGGACGGGGGTAATCCGGATCCGGGAAATGGGGTGTGGGTCGGGGGAGGGGGTGTGTCATGGGCGAAAAAGCAGGTCTCATTTCGTCGTGAGTCGTGAGCAGCACGCAGAACAAGTAAAGACGACTCGTACAGTTATTATTGGTTCTGATCTGCATCTTCATCACCAATAACAGAACAGTTGCAACTTCCACCGTCCGATCTCTTATTCCAACGCATCTCCACCGTCTGTTCTCTGCACCTTTTTTTACTACTACTGTATTAATCACTTTTTGGTCTGATTTTTCCCCCCAGCATATTGTACTCCAGTACTATATGGCGGAGTTAGCGAAGTGTAAGAGCACGTTCCAGAACACATTTTTAAAAAATAAATATTTATTTCACATTTTTAAACTCAAAACTAATGTAAATAAAAAATAAATTTTTAATTTTTTTTGCACTGTATTAAAGATCTCAATGAGATTTTTCAAATAAGATCCATATTGCATATTTTTCGATTTCAATAAACCTATTATTTTTGAGCTTGAAATTGCATTCTTAAAAAATAACTACTTATTTTGCGTTTCGAAAAGAGGCCTAAGTATGGTAGTTTACAAAAAATTTCGGAGATTGTCCATAATTCTGAATCCCAAACATCTATGATACTATGATAGGGTTCAGACCCTGACCTCCCACACACAAGAGTTACCAACTGGGACAACAGGAGCCCATCGGTACTTTTCGGTCTAATTATTCAATGCTTTTTAAGCACAACCACGTAATACTCCAGATCATTCCAGCATTATAAATTCCCGTGGAATTCACGAGCCACGTGGTTCTCCGGACCACTCTAGCACCAAAACATTCTCGTGCGACCCATGACTTCTTGTGTGCGGTGTTAGAGTTGGTGGTCGTTCCACTTTTTCAAAAAGAAACATTTTGAAAAAGAAGGTAAATTTCAATGTTAAAAATAATGAGTTTACGCAAATAATTTTTCTACCGATATGGATATTATTTGATAGATGTCATTGAGATCTTTTAAACGGTTTATTTTCGTTATATTTAAATTTGAAATTATCTTCTTTTTTAAAAAAAAGATTTTTGGAAAAAGCGGAACGGGGCCTGTCCGGAGTACCATGTGACTGCCTCCGTGAGTACTGAATAATAACTCTCACCTTTGAGATTTTTTTCTATACGTGAACGCATACGCTTTTCTCTCTCTCTCTCTCCCTCTCTCTCTCTCTCTCTGTGTGTGCGCGAGAGCCTATTTTGAGACGACGAACGATGATGACTTTTTACCGGCCGATCTGATATTTTTCCGCTGCTTATTATTGCACAAACTGTGGAATTCTTCAGTTCCGGAGGTTATGCAGCAGATCGCACGGGCACCATGTCTCCTTTTTCGATTTGAAGAAAATCCTTCGTTTCCTGTGAAATTCATCTGAAGGTTTGTTCATCCGTCTCATCTCTAATTACTTTTGTTTACGATGTTTCGTGGTTTTAGCCCATCCAAACCCAAAAAAAAAGAAAGAAAATTCAAAAGCTGATTGTTGAGAAGCTTTCTTTGAACGGCAATTGATTGTTGAAAAGCTAACTCATATTTTTCGACTTCTACTGCCCAAGAATGCAACTTTTTATCACAAATTCTGATGGAACAAATACTCGAAAAGCTGCTTTTTTTTTCCTCCATTTTACCGGAAGGTTGTCTGGTTTGCCCTGCACCGTTAAGAGAAATAAATATTTATTTTTTAAATTAAAAATAATATATTATAAAAGAATAAGATGGGGACTACTCCACTATCAAACCTTTCGATTTTTTATCTCAAAGCTTTGGTGTCATTTTCCCCTCAAATTGTACCCAAAAAAAAAAAAAAAAAGTTTTTCCTTTCTTGAATAGCACAAAAAATCCATCTATTTTAACCAAGTGTTAATATATACTATCTTCCGATAAAAATCTTAAAATAAAGACCTAATATGCAGATTTTATTAAAAGGAAACACATTCTCTCTCTCTCTCTATATATATATATGTGTGTGTGTGGTAGTATTTGAACATCCTAATTTCTCACCTATTTCAGTTTTTTATTTTTAGGAGTTGCTCTTTCTAGAAAATTATTACTAGTCCTTTTTGACTTTTTTGACACCACAACTACCTGTCTAGTTAAAATTTCACGGCAAAAAAAGTCGTAAAGCAAAAAAAAAAAAATCTAACTGTGAAACCGAGAGCCCTAAACATCTCAATCATATCCCGACACTTCTTTTGTCAATTTCGAAAATTATCAACTTACCCTAAAAATCTAATTGTCTAGTTCTACCTGACTTTTTAAAACTCTTTCTGGAATTCTGAATCTTCTCTTCCACTCTATTCATCAGAAGAATCCGTGATCAACTTGCGTGCATCCTCAACTAATCGGATACTCGAAGTTATGCTTGATCTACGTAAGGTTTGACCAACTGGGTAAACTCTTTGGTTGCTAAATCATCCCACCCAGCCAAATCCGTAGGGCCGGCTCCTTGGCTCCTTTTATGTTTTTGGGGTTCAAGCGACTTATCTGGGTTCAAAAACTACTCTGGAATTTTGTATGCTTTCGCGTATAACTTGATATTTCTTTCATATTGTCTGCGCTTGAATCCGTGGAACAAACCCTCAGTATAAAAGTTTACTTAAATATTTTTTATTAAATAGATGATACAGCTCTATGAAATAAAATAAATTAGGTCCGATAAGTTTTTCAATAAGTAATATCTCTATGTTATATACTCCTAGTTGTTTGTATGCAAATTTTCTTGATATATTGTAGTAGTATATTTTTGTGTTAAAATTCTGCAGTCGCCCTACAAACCCGTTGTGATTATTGATCAGAATCAGTTATGGAACAAGAAAGAAAAGTAACCAAGACGATGACGACCGCGGTAACAGCAATGCCGGACCTAGTCTTCCAGCGCGTGGTCGAATACATCCGAGACCCGCGCGACCTCGCTGCCGCCTCCCTCGTCTGCCGCCGCTGGTTCTCCATCGACGCGGCCTCCCGGAAACACGTCACCGTCGCCCTCTGCTACACCACCACGCCGCAGGCGCTCGACCGTCGGTTCCAGAACCTCGAGTCTCTGAAACTGAAGGCCAAGCCGAGGGCGGCCATGTTTAACTTGATACCGGAGGACTGGGGAGGGCACGTGGCGCCGTGGGTGGAGGAGATGGTGAGGTCGTTCCGGTGCCTGAAGGCGGTTCATTTTAGAAGGATGATCGTGAGGGATTCGGATATTTTGGTGCTTGCCCAGTCGCGCGGGCAGGATTTGGTGGAGCTTAAGATTGATAGATGCTCCGGGTTTTCCACTGATGGGCTGATGCATATTGGTCGGTTTTGCAAGTACGTTGTTCTTTCTTTGCACAATAATTTTTAGAAATTGCTATACTCCGCCCATTAGATTGTAGATAATGTGTAGGAAGTTTATTGACATCTGAGACCAATGCGTTAATATCTGTGAATGTATATTGATTCATGTGAGACATGTATTAAATTCTGACTTGTTTGGCATCATATGCATATTATCCACTGCGAATTAGCCAGATCCTTAATGTTTTGGTTCCCTTGTTCGACAAAAGATTCGTTATAATACAATGATCATAGTCATAGTGCAACAGGTATAGTTTAGTGGTAGAAGCAAGGTTACATATAATCTTTTGGTAGAATCTTCCGTTCTCATTCTAAATCCTTGCTACACTCCCACCCCCAATCGTCACTCTCACAGTTTTAGTTGTATGGAATGTTTTTGAAAGACCCATTCAAGCACTTGCTTTGGTCGCGAGCAAGAACATTACGTCATTAAGGATAGAAGTTTGTTTCATTCTATTAACCCCTTGATGATAGAGGGTCTTCGTGTTTAATTTATATTCGGTTCAACAACTGTCTATGCTTTTGTTAAATCTCCAGTGTATGCAAAACAAAACATGCTTTTTTGTTTTTTTAAGAAGATAATTATAGACACGGTTTATTTTCTTGTTTTTCGGGAAGAAAGAGAGTTTAAGATATGTTTGTTATGATATGCGGTAATACAGATCTAATTGACGTTGTTGACTACTCTGGGTTAACTGCTTTTTCTTGTAATTCTGTTCATTCTTTGTCAGGAATTTAACAACCTTGTTTCTGGAAGAGAGTTCTATTACTGAGAGAGATGGCGAATGGCTCCACGAGCTTGCTTTGAACAACAAAAATCTTGAGACCTTGAATTTTTACATGACTGATCTTTCCAAAGTCAGATTCCAAGACCTTGAACTCATAGCCAGAAATTGCCCCTCTCTAGTTTCGGTAAAAATAAGTGAGTGCGAATTGCTAGATCTTGTTGGCTTCTTTCGCACTGCCGTGGCACTACAAGAGTTTTGTGGGGGTTCTTTCAGTGAGGAACCAGAAAGGTACTCTTCCATAACATTTCCCCCCAAAGTAAGCTCCTTGGGTCTGACGTACATGGGGCGGAATGAAATGCCCATTGTATTTCCCTTTGCATCGTTACTGAGAAGATTGGATCTCCTCTATGCATTTCTGGATACAGAGGACCATTGTCTCTTAATTCAAAAGTGCCCTAACTTGGAGGTTCTTGAGGTAGGATCTCAAAACATTTCTCGTCTTATAAAGCTTCTTGTGTTGATGTTTAGATATTTCATCTTCTCTTCGAAGTCATTTGCTTTAATCTTTGCATTGTGTTTTCCCCATATTCTTTGTTTATGGGATCAAGTTGAACGTGTTATTAGAGCTTGTGGATAATTGAAGTGCTTTAATGGTATGTATAACGCGGTTTGCAAAATTTAGCTATCCAAACAGTTCAATTGCCCACGGCTGAGGTTTGTATAATAAAAAAAACCCATTGTTGGCGACAAGGTAGGTAGAGATACTAGTCAGGTAATGTGGCGCCCAGATTTTTTGGAACCCTACCGGCTATTGGTGGGAAAAGGTCCATAAACCTTAGCTTTGACTCTCTCTCAGCTAAGGAAAGAGATAGGTAAAATATTATACTCTACTCGCTGTTTCAAGCTATCCTTAATCTCGCCACGATGAAGACGAGAACAAGATTCTCTGCACCCAATGTGAGTTTTGTATTTTGACTCTCTTTCCCACGGTGATTGAATAAGAATGGCACGTGGCAAGGATTCAATCCAAGGGAGGAGGGTGGCAGCAGAAACCGGCTATTATTGCAAAAAAAGGTCGATAAATCATAAATCTTAGCTTTAATGCGGGAAGTTGAAAACAAGTTTGGCAATTGTAACAAAGGCCATTTGTTTTGCATGCAATGTCATATTTTTCACAACTAATGGACGGGGTCATAATTTTCAAACTATTTGTGGGCTTGTTGCATGAAAGCTATGGTTAGGACACCCGTTTCTTGTTGTGACAAGTCAGGTCCTGAAAATTTTGGGTGCGACAACTGGCGACTCCACTGAGGTTATGTAGGCAGCCATTGTATCCCTGTTTCCCTGCAGGTTTGTGTGAAAATAGCTTACTAACTAGGAGTAGAACTCTTGTAGGATGCCAACATGGAGAGTATGCTGTCGATACACAGTGGGTGTTTGTTAATTTATTTTCTGACACGATTTCCTATGTTATATACAGACAAGGACTGTTATTGGCGACAGAGGATTGGAAGTTCTTGGAAGGTGCTGCAAAAGATTAAGGAAGATTCGGATCGAGCGGGGCGCTGACGAACAGGGACTGGACAATGAAGAAGGATTTGTTTCACACACAGGACTAATCGCCCTAGCACGGGGCTGCCCAGAATTGGAATACTTGGTGGTTTACGTTTCTGATATTACAAATGCCTCCCTTGAATTTATTGGCACGCACTTGAAAAACCTGTGTGATTTCCGCCTGGTCTTACTTGATCGGGGAGAAAATATCTCAGAATTACCACTAGACAACGGAGTTAGGGCCCTATTACAAGGTTGCAACAAGCTTAGAAGGTTTGCTCTGTATCTTAGGCCAGGGGGTTTGACTGATGAGGGACTCGGTTACATTGGGAAGCATACCCCAAACGTGAGGTGGATGCTTCTGGCGTATGTTGGGGAATCGGATGCAGGGCTTCTTGAGTTCTCCAGAGGGTGCCCTAGTTTGCAAAAGCTGGAAATAAGGTGCTGTATCTTTAGTGAACATGCTCTGGCTACTGCTGCTTTGCAGTTAACCTCTCTTAGGTATTTGTGGGTCCAAGGGTATCCAGCATCTGAAACTGGTCATGATCTATTAGCCATGGCTCGTCCCTTTTGGAATATTGAGTTAATCCCTGCGAGACAAGTAATTGTTGCTGATCCACCTGCGGTGACAGAGCATCCAGCGCATATACTTGCGTATTATTCGCTTGTTGGAAGAAGAACGGATTTCCCTGACACTGTTGTACCTTTGGAAGCAGCAGCCCTTCTCAACGAGTAGAGCTCTATCCTCCCTCTAACAATGTCTTTGAATGGTAATAGACGGCGACAAAGGAAAGAAATATGAATCGTACAACTTGTTTGGATGGATGAACAGGTGGGAAACGGTGGGAAATGAAGAAAAATGGTTCATTGGTTCAGTTTGTTTCTCACCGTCTTGGTAAGGAATGGTGATAACAAAAAGATCAGAACAAAGAACAGAAATGGTGAGATTTGAAGAAAGATAATGGGTTTTCATAGATTTGGTTTGTTTCTTGCCCTTTCGGTGATAAACAATGGCTATACCGAAAAGGTATGAAATGAATAAAAATGGTGGGTTTTTATTCGTTTATTTCGGTTTTCACCATTGCTTGAAGGAGAAATGCCACCTCTCACCATCCAAAGGAGCTGTAAGAGTTCTACTTCTGTTCCGTGGTCCCTGTTAGGTGTCTTGCTTGTACGCTGATGTCATATTTTTTAGCTTCCTGTATCTTTTCTTATGGATAAGAGGCTTTTTTGTTCCACTTCCATTTTCTTTCAGTTTTTTCCTTGCCATTTTAGTTTTGCTTTTGATCCTGTTTCTGGATGGTGTCCTGTAATAATATGTCCGATCTGTCACGTATTTCTATAGAACTCACACTTTGCTGTTAGTCGGATGTTTGCTGATGTATTTCATGAACGGGTATTTCAGGACGATGAATGCTGTAAATATAAAGGCAGAATCACGTAATTTTGCTGCCAATATTGTTGTAGCTCAAATATATAGACTTAGTAGTCTCTTTACTTTCTGCGTAAATTCGTAAGTCTGGAGAAGAGTCTGTGTGTATTATGAGTTTCGTGACATTCACGTCTAAGGCATAGGTTTATTTATTGGTTCATGAAATATTTCAGTGAGATTATGGAAGAATGTAAGATTATCGGTGCTGAGGGCATGTACCATAAACGTTATGGTTCTCCCTTGGCTGTTTTTTTGTAGTGCTCGACGGATTTAGTGGAAAGATTTTGTGCATCTTTACTATGCCGCAATATTTCATGTACCGGTAGTTTTATGTTTACAAATTCCCTAATTGAGGAGGTATCAAATTGCTTATACTTTGTTGTCAGGTTTCCTGCAAACTTGTTGCGTGTTTAATTTGATTCTCCTATCAGATAGACGATTTGTTTATTTCGTTCATTTTCGTTCAACACAAGAACAGAAACAGTTGAATCTCGTGAATTTGCATTCAATCAAGCCATCTTCTGCGAAAGCAATTCTGTAATTCTTGCCGTGAAATGTTCATTTCAATTAGCAGAAGAGTGAAACTGGGCGAAGGAAGGAGTAATTCGCAGAAGCCATTCGCCATATTGTTTTGGCATCTCTGTTGCATGCCTTCGAGAGCATCGAGACGTGGAAGATGTCAAGAGGGTTTCAGTTTTATTGAGGTCAGTTTTGTATTTCACTTTCAGTAACTGCAAGTTATTTCTCCGAAAGAGATATGTTCCTCTTAAGACCAAAAACCCCTTTAACTTGAATGAAAACCTCATGTTATCAGAATGGGGAGCGCTCTTCTAAGCACCTTTACTTAAATAGGTGATCAAATACCGTGCAGAAGTTAGCGTTTTAAGCACACTGGTTTCAGGTATTTCTCTGTCATAGATTTAACCTTGGAGCATGGCTGCTTGGGAAGTGGTTACTGTCGTAGTTGTTCTCAATAGCGCATTGTTTAGCGTTGAGCATTGTAAGAGAATGAGAATTAAGGGAGAGCAAGACCGTAAATACAAATAGAGGAGAGCAAATTACTGACAATAATTGGCCTCCATACTTAACATTCTCATTTTCATTTCATATGGCCAATGAGAAACTGAAGCCCTGATGGGAGATTACCCAGTAGAAATGCTCAATGCTGTTTGAAAAGGAACCAAAAATGTATTGTTTTATGCCTTGTGGTCTTAATCTACTACTGTTATGGGTTGATCCAAACTGTAGAAGAAAGTGGCCACAGTGCACACAAAAAAACTGCTCCTCTAAAAGTATGATATAAAGTCTGTGACTTTGTCATTCATCAGAAAGTGTAAATAAGGGTGTAATCATATTGCTTTTGGACCCTTTGGTGATTTGCAGTAGAACATGGGTGGGTACCATTGCAGTTGTAGCAGCAAAATGTTGGTAACATCAACTGAAAGGAAACAAAAACAGAAACAGAATACTCCGTATATATTTTGATAGAGTCCATCTATGGTACACAAATTTGCTTTTTTTTTTTTTTTTGAGTATGGTATCCAAAAAATCACTTTAGTGGTACGTATTTCACATTGAGTGTGGTAAGTATTTCATAAGAAATGAAATATCACACATTGGGTAGTAAGTGTAGAATTTTTACCACTCAATTTGAAATACTTACCACTCAGTGTGGAAGTATTTCACATGAAGTGGTGAGTATTTCTCATTGAGTGATCAGTATTATATATCTGAAATACTTACTACTTCTTATGAAATATTTACCACTTAGCGTGGAATACTTACAACTAAAGTGAATTTTTAGGTATCATACACCAAAAGATGATTTGTGTACCATAGAAAAATTCATTAACTTAGGTATTCGGTCCAGCACAGAAAAAGAATATTCACACACTTGATTTATTTAATTCATTGTCATTCGTGGAGATGTAATGCAAACCCTTGAGAGTTGAGAGAGTGACATCTACTCCCATGAAACAAACAAAAACCACATGAATAATACGAAAGTAGCATGGGCACAAATACAGATATGAACATGAATATGGATACGTTACGTGATATTTCTTAAATAACGGGGACGTGACAAAATTAAAAAAATACGTATATTTGTTTTTTAATCCGCAAAGAAAAATTCATTATCATAAGGATAAAAAATAAAATTGTTATAATAAAAAAAGAAATGCTTTGAGAGAGCTTCGAAGAGAGCAAAACCCTCCTACTGCTGCAATTTTCAAAAACTTGGCCTACCCCTCACCGCTCGTATTTTTTTTTAAACAAAAACAAGACAAGATTTCAAAAAAATAAATAATAATTACTGCTCAGATGTACCTGAGACCTCCTAATTCTATCTTTCTATGCGCTGCCCAAGACAAAATTAAGATTAAGGAAAATATTGTATCCACTAACACCTAAAACTAATAGAAATCAACACTAAATAGAGAAACCAGGAAGAAGAAAAAAAAAAAAAAACCATTGCCTCTATACAATTAGAAACCACCCAAAACTAATAGAAATCTGCATCCAAAACTAATAGAAATCACCCAAAAAAAAAAACATTGCCTCCATAATAAAGAGATGATTCATCAGTAAGACAAATCATGAGGCACGATCGAGGTTAGTTTTTATGTTGTGAAGTGACCGTGTCCATTTATATGCCTCGTTTGAGACACATTTTCAGATGAATCCCTGCTCAAATTTTATCATAACTTGAACATGCCATTTGGTGTGTCCCATGCGTATCCTTCCCCTGCATGTTCCCGGCATGCATGCAACGACCACCTTCGCAGATTGGTGCTTCTAGTTGTGAACTTATGATCCAAATCCAATGAATGTATTTTTTTTTCTTCTTTCTTTTTGAATTACTTGTCTTCCTTTTTATGTACTGCTGGATAAATTGACATATCCAGCTAGCACTGTGAAATCTCACTTGTAGGATAGACAAGAAAGGTTAATTATTTCTAGTCTGTGCCGACAACTTTATCTCTTAATTTTTGCGTCATAGAAATGAGGTCTTAAATTTCCCTTAATTTCTTTGTGCTTCTGTTTTAATTTCCTCTCTTTATGCTTTTTTGGTTATGCTTTTATTCGCTTTCTTTTCCTTTAAGTCATCCATGTGAACTTTAAAAGAATCAAGTTAAAAGTTCCTTCCTTTCTTTTTCTGTCAATTTGGCAGGTACCGGTTTATAGTAACAATTATCATCAGACCTAGATAAACGCAAGCTAGTCTGAACATCCGGTTATAGAAAAATTTATTATCAGACAAGCTTGATATAGGAAACTCACGCTATTATTGGGGAAAAAAAAAAAAACAGGACAATTTTTTTCCTACCCCTTCTTCATTTTCTCTCAGCAGCCAATTGCAGCATAATGCAGATGTGGATCAAACCCATAAAATCACTTTTGAAGCCCCTTTAGAGGCACTCCCCAAAATGATAATCTCCCCAAGATCAAGGAAAAGTGTAAGATTTCATTCTGCCCAAGCATAAGGCTTTATATGCTTTATTTCCATGAACAGGCAATGAGCTTTAGAAGCTAGCCAATGTGCACATTTGTTGGCAGTTCCCAGCATGGACCCTTTCAATTAGACTTCAGATAATCAATAACTTTGGTGCAATCAGACTCGATAATTGGATGAGGAATTGCCCACGAAACTGCCATAGAGCAAGCCACCCTCAAAGCCCAGGCTTCGGCTGCCAGTGCCGATCCCACCTTATTTGAGCTGCTGTTGATATCCATAGCATAACCAACCGAATTTCTAGCAGTTACTGCAAAGGCTGCTCTCTTGGTGGATGGGGAGAAGGCCCCATCACAGTTGAATTTCCACTGATCAGGAGGGGGACGTTGCCAGGCAAGGGCATTACTATCCCGGAAATTTTGAACAGTTGGAGAAGGCACCTTACTTCAGAATCATAAAAGCAAAGATACATCTGAAGAATTGGCACAAATAGACCACTTGGCTATTGGGGGAGAGTAAGATTCACAAAATCTGAGCATCTCCGATTCCCCATTAACTTTGCATATTCTCTGCTATTTTCGCATGAAAAGTGCACTTACTATGCCAAGTCAAAGGGCAGTTACTATGCCAAGTCAAAGGGCGCAGCATAAACTTCCACAGTGTCATTTCTTGTGCCAAAATTAGAACAATCCTATTTTCGCGTAACATATACACTACATTTCTGGATTGACTGTCTTTTATGCACACTGTTATTTTACATTACAAGAACTACTGCAAGGGAAGTTTGTATAGGGTCAAGTACTACTGTACCACCAAGTAGATGATTCGATGGGTTAAGTACTTATACATTTCCTCGCTAAATGTAGGTTCAAGTCTCCATAGCAGTTTGGTATGGCTAAACCTACTCTTTAGCGCTCAAAGCACCTAGTGGAACCGAAACTTTGGCCTCCATGTAAGTGCGGTGGGATTCAATGCAGAAAGTTGTGGTACTGAGAATAATACTGCCGACAAGAACGTATAACGGGTATGTGAAGTAACCGGTATATCTATCTTTTGAATTTGAAAAAAGGTATATGGTGAAGAAATAAAAGAGAAGAAACAGTTGGCTGGGGAAAAGCAAAGGGTACAAAGTGTTTCACTAAATGTGGATCTTTGTGTTCTACAAAAGAATTATAAAAGAGCACAAGATTCTTAAATTTAGTGGATTGCAGACTCATCCTCGACAAACTCATGGTGATCAAATCTTGGTCAACTTGGCCAATATGGATTCACAAATCTAAGCAACAGTTGAAAAGGTGTGTGTGAAGTGGAAAGTAAGCAATCTGATACTCTGATATATCACTGAAGTGCTAAATGGAGTCAGCTAAATTCGGCCACAGCACTTCATGACTTGGCCATTGCCTCATGTACTAACTTGACTTTCATATATAGAAAAGGGTTTGTATCCTCTCCGGCCCAAGTTTTGGACTGGACGAGCAGATCTGAACCGTTCATTGGGATAATAAGTCTCTGAGAAATCCGAACAGTTGATTGTCCCAATGGACGGTCCAGACCTGGACTGGCTTGTCCAGTCCAAAACTTGGACGCGGAGGATCCAATTCCTATAAGAAAAGAGGGTTTGTGTCCATCCAGTATCCATTTTCTGGTGTTTGAGAGGGTAAATTGGGTACATACGTAACCTTTGACATTAAATGCACGAGTAAATTTTTTTATTGGTGAAAACAGGATAAGATGGGTGGCCAGTGCATGGGAATGAGACTGGCTAAATTAGCCTTATTAACTAGGAGTTGAAGAAGAGCAGTCTGGACAGGCTTGAGAATGTGGGAGTACTGCAAACAGGGTTCACAAACGTGCTCCCTCAAGATAGGCTTGAGCTACGGAAAAAATATTTCACCGTAGGATTCATGGACACGAGTCTCATTCCGAGCATCACACTGTCGATTTGAACTGTGTCCTCCTAGTCACCATACCATATGAGGTAACGCATTGGCATAAAGTCTGAAAACCCTTGTGAAGAAAACTAAAAAGGTTGATGAAGTTGCACTTAAGAGTCACACAATGACTGACTGATTGGATTGGGTCATTGACTTTGTTGGTTTTCTTTGTTTCTTCTGATAAGTAAAGAAAACAGAAACATAACTTACAATGATTTACACATAAACTTGCAGACAGTACGAATTCTCAAAATGAAAAATGATCAAGGCTGGTGTTCAATCCTGTGGTGCTTACAAACTTGTTGCCGTTTGTCTCATAATGTGCTAATCAAGATTAGCGCATCAAAAAGTACAGCGTGTGTCTGACAAAACCCTTAATCGTGACAACACTCATGGAGTGGGAAATGAAAAATTAAAGCACAAAGGGATGGAACGATAGAAGAACACATTCGATTGTTTAGAACGCAGAATTGAAACGCATCAAATATTAAGCATGACATGAACTTCAAGAAAGAAATTGGAAGTACCAACTGGTTTGTCATTCTAATGACATTGTTTTTGACACAAGCTATGTAATTTCTAATTCTACTCAACTTCAGTTGAGCTGTGACCACTGATGATTACAAAGCTTTTCTCCCCTCAACCATGGAATCGATATAGTGGGGATTGGATCTGAAACAATGAACTGATAGTTTCAACATGATGATCTCCACCCATCTGCAGGAAAGGATTACCATTAGTTGAGCCGAAAACCATCAGTGATCCATCATTGGATCGTGAAGGAGGTTCATGCATGATATGGACGGTTGTGATGTCGTGGATGCTTGGACGCCTCTTATGGTCTTTTACGCCGGAATTCTGCCTCATGAAGTACTTCTGCGCATGGCTTGCCACTTGAGTTGGTGTTTTAGAGATCACAAAGTTCCTGGAAATGTTCCTCCAGTCTCCCTTACCATGCTTTTGAAGTCCCATCAGAAATCGCCTAGCATAAGCCGAACATGTTATGAAAAACATACGGAAAGTATTAGTTTCGAAGAATTATAATCCCAATCCCAAACAATCTTAGTACTCAAAACCTTCTTTTATTTTTTTGGATTTTGAAAAGGTACTCCAATCCACTTAATAAAGACATACAAGAAACATAAAATGATCATCTCAGTAAAGTCTTGTTTGGTAAGGCTAAACTGGGTTCAGCTTTCTATATCAACAGACACTTAACAAACACAGCAAATTTCCAAAACACAAAAGTGACTTAATGGAAGCCCCTAGATTCCTAGCCAAATTCCACAGTCAAGAAGAAAAAGCAAACCTGTGCTCGTCCTCTGTCCATGGGACACCTTTCTTCCTCTCCTGATCCGAACACTGACCCGCCAAGCTCCTCTTTCTAAACGAGTCAAACCTGCGATCATCCACCATCTCCAACGTGAAAGACGAGGTCAAGTACCCAGGAACTGGAACCAGACCGGCTTCTATATCGCTAACATCTGCTTCCAATTCCTGGTACTGCCTTATCACATCAGGAACCGATTTTCCTGGGATCATGGCCGCCACTTTTAGCCACCGGTCTGGAGTCTTCTCATCGAAAATAGCTAGAGCTCTCTCGAATCTCTTGTTCTCTTCTTTAGTCCATATTGTGATTCTGCTCTCCTGCATCAACGTATTCCAGTTCGAGAAATACGAAAATGGGCTGAGAGTTTCCATCACCCTTTCTTGCCTCGGGACTGAAATCATTAATACACTCACACAATTTATACCGATTCAAGCGTTAGAAACAGTACAGAAAAAGGAGCGAGAATTTACAATGGGAATAAGGATTGAATTCAGAACCATTTACTGGGAATCAGAATACACCTTTTTCTTTTTCTTAATAGCTTAAGTTGAAGAACCTTGGAAGGACCCACCTTTCTGGAATCAAGAAAATCTGAGGGGAGAAAATGGGAAAAGAGGAAAAGATTCTTCTACTCACACTTAAACAAACCTTAGAGCCTGCCAATAACAACCGAAGAATTAACTCAAGTGACAAGCAAATGTTATCAAATATCAACTGCACTTCAAGGGACTAATGAAAGAAATATGCTCGAAAGCGAGATTTCTACGTCTTAAACTCAAGATAAACCGACACCCGGTTGAGAAAAGAGAGATTGATTCTGCCGAATCGGCTGCGAAAGAAGCAGGAACTTGTATATCCTAGCTATTTGCTTTGGAATTTAGACTTTTACTGCACCACAAGTCTAAAAACCAAAGACAAACCGAAACCCAGCTGAGAAAAGGCGGGAAAGTAGATTTTTTTTTCCCTCTTTATCAACTCTCTCTTTGCTTTGCATTGAGACTTGAGGCCACAAAGAAATAGAGAGGAAATAGCAGCTATAATGGTACTTCAGAATTCAGGAGCAGAAATAGTAGTTGTAGTACTCTTCTCCATTGTGGTCGTGAATGAACCCAAAAGAGAGACATCAAAGTCCAAGCACAATAAAGTTGGTGATCAAGGTGCTCTAATTGTTCATTGGTAATTGTTTGTTTCCCCCTTTTATTTTTATAACTCAGGTGTTCGCACTAACTTACACGGCCCTGAGCCCAATCTCACCGCCCACTTGTTGGAAGCCCAATTAGAGTTGAAGCAAAGCTTCGTATGGGCTGACCTTAAAAGAGTTGATAGCGTCTGGAGTTTTTGAATCCAAAACCTTAGAAATGAGCAAATTCTTAAATCTCGGGCCTTGACCACGACTCCAATCCTTCATGTTATTAATTACTATCGATAGTATTTGATATCAAGGAAAGCCCTTGGCTGTTTGTAATCAAAAGGTAATGAGTAGTAATCAAACACTTTTGTGTCAGCAACTGATCAGAGTAAAGAAGTTAATTAAAGAAGTGCGGCATTCCCGTTGCTTTGTTTTTTTCAAAAGGGGGTTAAGGTATGTGGATCATGAGGCTATCTTTCAAATCCATGATTATGGGAAATGGACTATTGCCCACTATTTGATTATTATGTCTACGAAAATAAAACTAAAAATAAACATGACATTAAGCTACTACTATACTAGTACTATTTTATTGTACTTTTTAACGACTGGCTGTTCTTCCACCACATCGTCTCTCCACCACCACCAACATTGGAGCATGTCTTTCACCACACCACCTCCTTACAGCCACCACTGCTACTGTGCTACAACCACCGCCGTCACAGCTACCAACTACTACCACACCCACCATTACAGTAGAAATTCTTGGAAGTACGAAACATTGAGAAAATGGTCAAACCAAAAAATACCAACCGCGAAGAACACTCAAGTAAAGAACTCAAATGGAAGGGACAAATATTTTACTTGGTTTCTTAGTTGTGTAAATGAATGCATTCACAACTCAGACCTCACGTATCGAATGAAGACAGTATGCGTATCGACATGTTTTTATCCTAGAGTTCACAATATTCTAGTTTTCGTATTACCATTGTCTTGGTTGCACCCGACGTAATCACTGAGGTGGCAAATTAGTGACAAATCCAAAGTCAAATCAGACTTCACAAAGTCAACTTGAAACCCCTATTTCACAATAGTGCAACTTTGAGTATCATCAACCGAAACAAAAGAAGAGAAAGCAAAGTCACATTTGTAATACCACTGTGAATCATGGAATTTAAATGAATTTTTGTCAATTTCACTGTGAATCATGGGATTTAAATGAATTTTGTCAATTTCCCCATGATTAATGTTGAATGTATCTGTATTAGGCACAGAGCTTTGGGGTCCCCTGTCTTTTGCACTTGTGACCTAACAAGAAAGTTTGTTTAAGCCACATGCATGACTTGACTTGTATGTATTGCCCTATGTTCTCAAGTATTCGTGAATAGCTTTAGCAGAAAATCATATACTATATATAAGCTAGGGAAAAGCTAGCATGAGAATCTACTGTTAGTCCATTATGTTACTTTGAAAGTGGGACACAAAATAGAAGTCTTTCCCTCCAATAGAAAATCATTTACCCTTGTTGAATTTTTCCTATGAAAGTTAAGACAACCAACAGCTATGTTTTGAGCTATAGATGGAGCTCGGCTGTCAAGGCATGGAACTTGAGAGATTTGTTTTCTCCTAAAGTTACAAGTTCGAAATTTCTCAGGTGCTATCAACTCATTTGGGACTAGTCCATATAGAGTTTTATTTTGGCTTTAACAAAGACCTCCGTCAGTAGATGGCGGTACTGATACCCAAAATTAGTTGAAGTGTGTGTATCTTGATCCAAACACATGAGCTATAAAAAAAACAAAATAAAACCACACAAGATTGTCAAGCAGCATATCTATTGGAGCTCGATGTCATTAGCTTTTATTTGGAGACTCGCTAGGCAAAATTTTGATTTTTCTACCAACTTCTTGGTTTTCTTGAAATTCCAATAATGTGTACTGAACTCACTTAAATTATTTGGGTTCCGTTCTACTAATGTTCTTATTGTTTAAGTACTTGTTTTTCGTTTTATGAGACATGTCATTATCTCACAATACATTACCTTCAATTTTAAAAAAAATAGTACTTATTTTAATTAGCGGAATGGGGCCTTAGGAGTCCACGAAGCATAATATATATGGTAAATTTTATATTTCACTTAGCTTTTATTTTTCTTCCTTTATTTTCTCGGAAACAAATAATCCAAATATTTTCTCGACATGAAGCTAGCTCTCGACAGAATAAATAAAATGAAATTCAGAACAACGTAACCTGGTAATTAAAATTTATTACTCCAATATAGGGGTGGCAAATTAAACCCAGACTCATTAACAAACCCATACCCATAAACTTAAAAAAAGACCCAACCCAATTCATTTATTAGTTGGGTAAGAATGAGTCCAAACCCAACTAACCTAGTTGAGTCTTAATTAGACATCAATTTGGTCAATTTAAATGACCCAATGGGTCATGAAAATAACCCACAAAAAAATAGAACTGAACGATAGCAGAATGATCAGTTACATCAAACTAATTAATGAAAAGATTCTTCCACGGGAAGGAGGTCTCTCTCTCTAGCGTTTATTCAATTCTTCTGTGCTAAATCACTTGTGTCCAAAAAAAAATTAGACGGTCCAGATTAAAAATCAATTGTGACCGGTAACAATTATTTTTGACCAGTCAAAATTGAAAACACATCTCATCCATTGATTGTGCGAATAGACGGGTGAAGTTGCATGTATTCATGGTGGGGCCGTGAATAAGTTTCTCTCGTGGTATTTAGTCCCGCATAGGATTTGGATTAAAAAGTTAAGTGGCTTATTTTTTTGTTCTTATTCAAATATTTTTTGCATTTTTTTGTTTTGCGTCAAACTTTTGTTACTTTTTGATTCGTTTTGACGAGAGAAATCGGAAAAGTAAAAGCATAAATAATCAACCAATTGGATTTCAAAGCTTTCTGTCAAAGACAATGAACCTCAGCAAACGCCAAGTAGCTTTCGAGGGATCGAGGACTACTCCTGGTTCAGATAATTTATTACCGCATGAGATGAGTCCCCAAGCATTAACGAATTCATTTCCAAATCAAAAATTCCAGGTTAAAATTGCAATCATCTGACATGAACGCTAGAATCTAAAAATTGTTTCAAATTCGAAAAACAGGAATACATGCATTTACAACATTTTGCTTTGTTTGGCTCGGGTCTAGAGGAAAGTTTTTCGGGTAACAAATGGAGAGAAATGGATAGAGAAACGAGATAACAATACGGGTGATTAGTTAATGTCACGTTGAGGTACTGCAAAATCGAGTCCAATTTATCGTAATCGATTA
Source organism: Rhododendron kiyosumense (assembly GCA_019656275.1). Lineage (NCBI taxonomy): Eukaryota > Viridiplantae > Streptophyta > Magnoliopsida > Ericales > Ericaceae > Rhododendron > Rhododendron kiyosumense. Next base: position 512,898 of record BPLS01000489.1, on the reverse strand, counting down.
GTTAATATGCTGGTTGTCTTTACGACTTATTTTTGTCTTTATTCAAAAAATTATGAGTTTCGATTAAAATTTTTTACTTTTCCGATTCTTCTCGTCCAGATGAATCAATAAATCACAAAAGTTTGATGCAAACAAACAAATGCAAAAAAAAAATTCAAATAAAGACAAAAAAAATAAGTTACTTAACTTTTCAATCCAAATCCACCCTAGAGAAAAAAGAAAGAAAGAACATGGAAAGAAAAGAGATGGGAAATGACTTTCACTTTTTTAATAGAATCTTCATTCGGTTCAGTAATTTTAGTATACATGGGAAATTTGGTCATTTTAGTATATAGGGGTATTATTGTAATTTTAGTATGCAAGGGTAATTTGGTCATTTAAATGTACAAGAGTGATATGGTCATTTCAGTATATATAGGTATTTTAGTCATTTTTAATTTTAATTGGGTTAATGGGCGAGTCAGGTTTGATTTCAAATAAGGAAAAATGACAGCCAATGACGTGTTTTGATAATTAATACCCGTCAAGGACATTTTGTTCATTAACAAATGTTCTTAGCATGTACTTAACAGTTACTATTAATTATCAAAATACGTCTTAGGCCGTCATTTTCCCTTCAACTAAATGGATTGGATTGGGTATGAGTAATTGGACTCCTAACTAATTGGGTTTAAATGGGTCAATGATCCATTAAAAACTCAATCTACTTATAATTTACCCAATTTGACCCAAATTAATTCGCCCATATAACACCCCTGCTCCAATGTACACTATAATTAAATTGGTAAGTCCAAATAAGTCAATCAAGAGCGCCTGTAGCTCAGTGGATAGAGCGTCTGTTTCCTAAGCAGAAAGTCGTAGGTTCGACCCCTACCTGGCGCGATATTTCTTTTGCAGCAACTTTTTCCCTTCTTTTTAACACTTTTGATCTTTCCATGGTTTTTGAGATCTTTGATCAGATTCTTTGTTAACACTTTTAACCTTTCGATGGTTTTTGAAATCTTTGATCAGATTTCTTTTTTAACATTTTTGATCTTTCGATGGTTTTTGAAATCTTTGATCAGATTCGGTTGTTTTACAGAATCATCTTTTTTTTTTTTTTATCCGCTTTTACAGAATCATCTCAAATCCATTTGTTAAAGCCTAAGAGGTAATGTAATGATAACCCAAGAGTTTAGCCAACTGTTCAACTTTACGGAGGCCAAAACATTTAAAATCTCGAGGCCATTAAATAATTTGTCCGATCATTCATTTCAGGCCTTTGGAATTAGTTGAGGTGTATGCCTGATTATAAAAAAATTAAATTATCTTTGGATTGATAGCACACAGATTATGTATTCACTTTATACTTTCAACTATCGACTAAACAAGCCAATAAGTCAAGTAGCTTATTTTTTTGTCTTTATTCAATTTTTTTTTGTATTTATTAGTTTTTCGTCAATTTTTTTGAAATTATTACTTCGTCATGACGAAAGGAATCTAAAAAGTAAAAAATTACGATCAAAACCTAATTTTTTTGAATAAAGACAAAAATAAGTCAATAAGCCATTTTCGTCTTTATTTTTAAAAAAAAGATTTCGATAGTAATTATTTACTTTTTATATTTCTTTTGTCATGAAGAAGTAATAATCTCTAAAAAAAAAAATTTGACAAAAATTTAATTAACAAATACGAAAAAAATTTAAATAAGGACAAAAAAATAAGTCAAATGCTTATTTAGCGGAACAACCAACAAAAAGCCAGAGAAAAAAGGAGGAGAAAAATTAGTAGTCAAATCCCTTGAAAGAAAAATGATTGCATCTGGTTACTAGTTAAAAACAAATTAGATATTGGACCGTTAGATATTAATAATATTATATCTCGAAAAATAAAAAGGCCAATCAAAGAACAAACATTGAACCGGGAAATATTTCTGTCTTAATTTTTTTTATAATACAGGGTATGCCGAGCCAGCTTGCACGTATCTCAGACTAATCATCTTAATTTTAGGCCCATTCCGGAATGCGAAATAAGTACTTATTTTTTAAGAAAGCAATTTTAAGCTAAAAAACGATGGACTTATTCAAATCTAAAAATATGCAATATGGTTCTTGTTTAAAAGATCTCAATGAGATCTTTAATACGGTGCAAAAAAAATTTAAAAATTATTTTTCATTTACATTATTTTTGAGTTTGAAAATATAAATAAGTACTTATTTTTTAAGAAGAAGTTCTGAAACGGGCTTACTCACGAAGATAATATATGTATCTTAAACATACCTAGTTTTAGTTTAATTAGAAGCTAAGTTTCAAACTAGCCTCCATGGAGGAACCACATAAATAGTGTCTTCAAAAATAACGCGACCGAGAGGCCAAAGGTGCGCTTAGGTGCCTCGAGAATGGAGGTCACAAGTTCAAACGCTTGTTCCGAAATGCTAATCTAACCCTTCTAACAAAAATTGACTTTCCCAGATTTTCGCCAATTAAAAAAAAAAAAAACTTATTAGTTTATGTTTCAGATGAAAGAAAAGGCCAAACAAAGAACAAAAATCGAAAACTGCTCAATCTTTTTTCCTTCTCAAGAGAATCCATTCAACTTTCCAAAGCCATAAAACTGAATACATCTTTGATCAACTATCATACAAGCCTGTATAGGAAGTAGCTTTTGAAATTTTTTGGGTTCCCCTAAGAAAAGGCATTCAAAATTAACATAAGCAGCTTAAATTTAAGCAGCTGCTCCAACAGGCACACCACCCTTGAGCCTAGAGGAACCATACAAAGTTTCTTCGAACCGGATAATCTCGTTCTTGGATCCGTAAGCCACTTGAGTCCGGTCATCAAGATTGACGATCACCTTGTCTAGCACGGATTGTTTTCCATCGCTACTGTGTCCTCCGGCCTTCTCGATTAAGAACCCCAGTGGAGCTACCTCAAAGAGTAGCCTCAGCTTGGCTTTGGCTGTTGGGGATGTTACATTTGTGAAGATACCCTTCTCTTTCACAATAATCTGAAGATAAAACCGAAAAGCAGAAAATGATTTCGGTTTTAGATTTTTATACCCACATAACAAGAAATGAAGTCAGTATATCTTTTAGGATATGTTTGAATTTGTGAAGAAAAAATAAACGGGAAGGACAATCTGAAAATATCCATCGAAGGCGTTTCCATCCTTATTCTTTCCCATCTACGAACCCAAGATTCGAACAGAACAAGACTGTCATTGAAGTTGAAATATGGAAAGAGGATTATGAACAGAGACAAAGACCTGGTTAACATCAGGCACCATTCCTCCAGTGTACCGCAAAGTGTATTTCTCTCTTACGTAGTAGTTGATCAGCTGTTGTTCAAATTTTGAAAGTTAGAAACTCGATTTCACTAGCATTAACAATGACACTAGAACCAGAACAAATTAATAGATTTGAAGTACCGTTTTCTACACTAGGAAATGTTGATGGTAGGAATGTAGGGAAGAAGTGTAACCTTGTCATAGTCGGGGTTGTCAAATGTAGCTCTCAGATTTCCAGGAGAAAACATCTTTCCTTCAGCAATTTCTGTTGTGTCCTTGACATGTAGCCATTTTCCTAAACACAAAGCGACAATTTATCGACCCACAAACGAAGACAAAAATCCATGCAATTGCACCATATATAGCAGATAATAATCCTTCGCAGAACAGAAACAAACAAAAAAAAATTTGTTTTGAAAGGAAACAACTAATATTCGTATTCATAATTGTCAAAAACCAAGTACTCTGAAGTGGCTACATTAAGGTTGATGACATTGTTCAAAACAAACCTTCATCAAGAAGAAGGAACTCGTGGGTGCCAGGAATATCTTTTAGAGCAAGAACATAAGTAGTCCGGGGTCCATAAATCCCCATGGCTGCAGCCACTTGATCTCTTCCGGTTACTCCGGTTAACTTATCTCCAGGCCAAACGCCAAAAATGGTGCCAACTGTGAAATTTGTGTCGACGATGCTAGACCCATCGAGTGGATCAAAAGCAACACTGAATCCACCTGTTCATTTTTTCCGTAAACAGAAGGGACACAAAGATGTCATAATCTTTTCTTTTCCTCTTTAGTGATGTAGAAATTAGGATAGGTAAAATAAGACATTGTATTTTCAAACCTTGAGCAGGGCCTCCCATGTCTTGGAGTTCAGGGACTTCTTCAGAGCAAGCATATTTGCAGAAGTGGGAGTAAGTCAAGGCCTAAAGTATCAAGAGTCACAGAAATCATTTGAAAAGCGAATTTTGTACGAGAATAGGACTGGAAAGAATAGCTTTGAATATGAATGTAGAAGCTGCTAAATAACTACTGTGGCACCAAGAGAACTTAAAGAATTCCTCTACCAAAACGTTGTACATTTATAGAAATTTTCCCCCAAAATACTTTCAAAAAATTCTTAAAGCATTTCCTTTCCATGTTTTCTGCAAAATGGATTGTTTTGAGGAACCGTTCGCCAAACAAGCTACTTGTGTTTTCAGAAGACCAATGCAATACCAAGCAGGCTAACGTTCATGAGTTTTTATTTGCAAAACACCAAACGGGCATACAGTCATATGTTGCAGGCTGAAATTTTATACTGATTTGCAAGCCTAGGCTAAAAGCATATTTTCCCTCGCTTCTAGGTTATCAACTTTATTTAGGTTATGTGAGGTTTTTGTTGACTAGTACATAAGCTATAATCGAAATTTGCACCAAACACAATGGCAAAAGTTCTCGTGTTTACAAAAGCTCGAACCAGCTATTTAAGTTACCACAAAACACTAGAATTTTTGCACACAGAAAGATAATACAAAGAGAAGATTGATTAAGTTGAACCTCGAAAAGGAGCTTATCGGCAAGCATATCAACGGCAAGTTGCTCATCACCAAAAGAGTTGACGCAAGCTGTTCCTCCACAAGAAGCTGTTCTGACTTTGAAAGCAATGGTTCTAAGTGCTTCTCCCATGCAAGACATCAGCCGAACCAGTCCCTTATCTGGGGTTGCCTTTGCAAGGAACTCTTCCTACAATCACACTCATTTAATTCACATTTTCCCCAGTAGCATGCACGCAGAACTTTGTTTCATGTTTTGATTCAAGAAGTATATACAAACTTTGTTTCTCCAGATATTAGACCATCTCTTATGAGTTTCCATTTTTTGTTGCCAAGGTCATTTTTCACCCCAAAGAATTCAGAAAACTGTGGCCCAAAACTAGCTTTGCCAAATTCCTGAGCCAAATCTGGCTGTCAAGAAATGGCAAAGTGATCCAACAGATGTGATGAGCTAAGCTCGAAGCACTGTGTAGGTGATGCTTTGGAAGCCTTAGATATACTTGTGATCCAAAAATTACAATGGGAAAAGTCAATAGTGGCTTAGTACTACTGCAATTTTTTGTCAAAATTCAGTAATAGCACTGCAGCAAGCCAAAAAATGGCTAAAACCATTGCAGATGCTCTTACTTTTTACATGTTGGAAAATGGCTTCCTTTCACTCATAGACTTTTTGATGGATCTAACAAAGCGAAGACATATGATCTTCACTTCGTCATTTTCTTATCTTCTCATTTTACCATTTCCTTAGTAAATCCATGATTCAAACACATACTTAGTGGTTAACTTACCAGGCTATCGCCAAGCGCACATCTTGCTACAAGTGAAGAATTCTTCATCTTCGAGACCTTTACCGATGCCCTTGGCATGATCCTCAATGATTCCCCAAATACCCATCTCGATTTCAGACTCTGCAATGCATTTCACTTCCTTTTTTCAGGTCTTGTTCATTCACAGATTATTTCCTTTAAATTTATAAAATTGCCAAAAACCACGTATTCTTTTACTTCCTTTTCTCAGGTTTTGCTCATTCACCAATTATTAGGAATATTTTCAATTTAGAAAGTTGCCAAACCCAAGTATTTCCCCCCCAAAACATGCACATAATGCATTTCCAGCAACACTGAATCATCTTGTAAGCAATCCATACTCGGTAAAGGATGAACGGAATGTTGCCACACTTGTTATATCTATTATACACTTTTCTGGGAAACTAATTTTTTGGGTACTAAATTACCTGTTTCAATTTGGATACTAACCCGTTGTGTGCTTGTTTGCGTCTGTGTGGTCACTAAACTACTAATGTAAATCTCTTTTTTGTTCTGAAATCCCATTCACAAGGGCCCATTTTATTGGCCTAATTAGACATGATATTGGTTTACTGATCCCGTATAAAATGCGCTTTCTCTGTTCGAATACAACAATAGGTGGAGGAACTGCATAACAATTTAGCACAAAATGTGGGATATGAATATCTTGACAGATGTGCAATTGTTATTTCCATCATTACTAGTCCGGCGAATTACTCCTTTTCGTGTTACATATCGCCTCACTATTATCCCTGTCAATCAAATAACATGCTAGACTAACTATTCGAAAACGCGGGTCAAGAACTATACCACATGTACTCCAACACATTAGAAATTTATACCTTGGAGCTGAAGGATGGAGAAACCCGTGTAGTTGAATATTGCTGAGAAGAGACACCGGGGAGGAACGCCCCGCGTGCGTAGCATGTGATGCCAGCAGTCTCCATGTTTATGAAATTTGCAGAAAAAATTGGACTAGAAAATCTGAGTAGAAGAGGAGGAAAATGCAAGAGATTCTTTGCCTCTTTCAAGGCTCTCTTGCTAGTAGTAGGAAGCTGTTGGAGAGTTTGTTTCAGAAGTGTTTTTTGGGCATGGAGAGTGGCAATTGAAGATAAGCAGTTAATGGGTTCCTGCCACGTGGCCCCTGGAGTATACAGATAGGTTCATTGCTATCGCTCATATTTATGTGGCTTATGAGTACTGAGTAATTTAAAGATATGGTATTGGGACCCATTCATTTTTGTGTAGACACCCTATTCTGGACCATCCGGATCAGCACGTTTTCGGTCTTTTCGCTCATTATTTTTGGCCCCAATGATGATGAACGGTCGAGAACTTCCCAAGGTCGAAGGAAGGTCGTGAGCTTTGTGTGTGGGACCCTCCTCTTTCAAACCATTTCAAACCCCTTCAAAACCCTTCAAATCCAGAGCCAAATAAACCTCAGCAGGCCACACCTGGCTTACGCCACCCTTTCCTTGGCGTGCGCCAGCATTTCGCCACGTGTTGGACATCGACCGTTGACCGAGTTTGACCTGGCGCACGGTGGCTTAAGGGTGGCGTACGGAGGGGTCAAGGCCGGTCAAATCACCGCTTTTCTGTCACGTGCTCGAAATTTTGTAACTGCCACAGTACACTGCAGAACCCCCCTGATCATTCCTCTGCAGGCCCGTCCCCCTCTCTCTCCTACATACCCCATCAATGCAAGTCCCATGCATTTAATGCATGGGAGCTCCCTTCTTAACCTAACCCAGCCCCATTTAACCTCAGATGATCACCCTGATCTCAGTCCCTCTCTCCTCTATAAATGCCAACCCTTGCATTCATTTGCAAGGGTTAAGCACATTAACTCTCCAAGCCCACTCACTCCCTTCCTCCCCTCTCTCTTATTCACTCATTGAAAGAGTAAGGGACAGACCCATACACTCCTCTCCACTGATCAATCACCACACAGCCTCCATCTTCAACCCCCAAAGCTCACCTTCTCCCTTTCATCTCTTGCACAAAAAGGTATACCACCTTTGTGGTGCTTTCTGTTTTCAGACCCTGAGGGGAACCAGAAAGGTTCTGGCTAGTAACTGATACTAGACCAGGCCTTCCTCTGGTAAAATAAATCAGTCGTGATGGACTATCTATGGCGCACGCCAACTATTCTATGCCGTACGCCAGCTCTGGCTGTATGAGCACAGTTGGCGTGGGGATCATGGAGAGTCTATTTAGTGCTCTTTTCCTTTATGTCATCACCATAGCATGCTAATAACCAGTTTATTGTTTTCTGTACTTTAGAGCTTTTAATGTAGCTTTCAATACTCGTACTGTCTTTACATTTTAAAGGCCTCTGGGTTACTTCTGGTCATGATCCAGAGCCCGGATGATGTAAAGCCAAGCACTGACCAATGAGCAAGCCTGGCGTACGGCCCCCTTGGGGTGGCGTACGGCATTCTTGACACAGGCCAGTGTGTGGCCCTTATATCACAGGTCCGTCCCGGCCTTTTATTTCTTCCCCACTCTGTTTATGGGGTTCTTGGTGCCTTTTCTTGGCTTTTAGCCATTTCCTCTTACCCACCTGCCTGTAATACGTACTTAAAATCATATACTGAACTGCGTGGTTTGTCCTGGGTGTGCACTGGTCCATTCCAGAGCCCAGAGGGTTGAGAGCAAGAGCCGTGAGAGATCAGAGAGGTAGTGTACGCCAGCCCGAAGGTGGCGTGCGCAGGGTGTGTTGGCGTGCTACGATTCTGTCGTGGCGTGCCAGCACGTCGCCTGCTCACGCACCCTGCGAGCAGCGTACATCATCTTACCGGACTCTTCACAGTGCTTGTCCTCAATCTATGCTCCTATGTTTAATTCAATTCAAGCAAGCAAACCATCATCCATAAGCATTTTGTCATATAACTGCAAGCTGTTACAGTATTAACCCCTATTAACTGTTCCCCCGCCCTAACTGGCTAAAAATGATCAAATGAGAGAAAAATGCAAACGTTTTACAAAATGCCCGAGTAGAGACCGATCTCCGGATTGGGCGAGAGGGGGTGCCATAAAACCCTTCCCCTCTCGTAACCTGGCTCCCGAACCTCAGATATCGAAGGTGACGACGGACCAGTTTGCACCTCTTCAAATCAAATCAAACCCCCTTTTTCAAATCAAATCAAAAACGTAGCAAACGTTCTCGAGTTCGGTTCCTTGGGTGCCTCACCGCTAAAACCCGAGTGGCGACTCTGGATCGAAGCGTTTCGCCGCGCCGTATTTTCAAAGAGGGCCGCAAACCAAAATCGGGCGATTTTCGGGGCGTGTGCCCACATTTTGTTTGGTTTGTCGTATGATTTTTCTTTTTCCCAATGTTTGGGCTTTTGCTTAACTGCCAACAACAGGGAGCAGCCGAGCGGCATCCTTGATACGCAGTGCCAAGCGGTTAATCTGGTCGTTCATTTTGGTACAGACGGTTCGGATTGAATTTGAGTGCATACAAATTTAAACCGTCGATTGCCGAGATGAACGACCGGATCGGCCACTCTGTACTTGCTTCGCAGGGAGTGCTTGGCAACAGAACAGGGCTATGGATAGCCTTTGAGCTCGTCGTTGACTAACTCCCCAATAACTCCTGTTAACTATAAAATATGGCAAATTATAAAAAAAAATTGTAATACCTTGTGTATGGATCTGAACCATTGATTACAATAAATAAACGGTCACAATCACAATAACGACGGTCTCTTGTAGTCAAAAATATGAATTGGAGAAGATCCAGAACCCTTGTGTGTACAACTTCAGTTTCAATCGGATTTTAAACAAAGTCAGCACATGGACAAATTCAGTTTAAATCGGATTTTAAACAAAGTCAGTACATGGACAAATTCTTACTTTTCATGATTGGTTGATTCTTGTGCCATGAACTCGAAACAAAAACAAAATTGTATAAGAAGTAGGGAAATAATCATGCTCCATTGTCTTATTATTGAAGTCTCATGATTTTGAAACACTTGTGAGAAAAATAATTGATATGTACATACACGGGGCGGTTCCGAGAACAATTAAAAAAATCTTTCAAGTTTTAATCTCATAGTTTCCGATCAAATTTTGATGATCCGAGCTGCTCAATATATTCAGAACGTGATTTTAAGAGTGCTCGTAAGAAACTGGCAAAAAAACTAGCCGGAAAGAGCTTGATTTGATCAGTTTTTGATTGAACTGTCGTTCAATAAAGTTCAATAAAAAACTGTTCGGATGAAGCCCTTTCCAGTTAGTTTAAATGTTCTCGGAACCGCCCCGGTACATATATTTAAAAGCACATTTTCAATTCATTTTGTTTAGAAATACAATAAAGTTTAACAAAATGATTTTTTATGCAATTGCACATTAAGGTCGATGACAAGAATGGTTCAAATCATCACAATGAAAATCATGTTGGATTCCACAAATCCAAACAACGTAGTCCAAACATTCATGTAGTCACTAGCTCAGAAAGAAAAGACAAATTCCTGTAAATAAGAAAAAATTGCATTATTTTCTATTATAATATAAGGATAGTAGTGTCTTACAAATTAAACCTAATTTTCAGTGATTAGATGCTTGTTTAAAGTTTTTGAATACATAGGTGTGTTTTTCCTCATAAACAATAAATATTACTGCTCGAAAAAAAGCAAATAATACCCGTTCCACTTTCTCCATAAAGTTACTTTTTAAAAAAGAAGGTAATTTCAAATTCAAATATAATGAACATGAAAAATGATTTTTCAATTTTTTTGGCACCGTTTTAAAGATTTCAATGAGATCTATCAAACAAGATTCATATTGGTAGAAAAATTCTTTACGTAAATATATAATTTTTGAGCTTAAAATTATCTTCTTTTTCAAAAATTAACTTTTTTGAGAACGAGGAACAGGGTAGACTCGTTGCCTAAGTTACATACATTGCCTATGTGAACATGATCGATATCACCTACAAAAAAATAAATAAAATGAAAACATGATTATTGAACTAGGCTTAAGAATGAGAGAGATAACAAAGAGCCCTATCAAAAGTCTCACGATCTAATATGCCGAGAGGTCTATCAACTCATGAGAGATAGAGTTGACTATTGTTTTGTCTTTATAATTTTTTTTTGTCTATCCCTTTAATGTCACATCCATTCTCTAATTTTGTATTTTAGAGGATGAGTTGGAGATGTTTTAAAGATTTTAGACTATTTTAGTCTTTATTCATTTTTTCTAGATTGGGTCGGATTTTTTAAAACTTTTTCTCATTGCTCTTGTTGAGACTAACAAATAACAAAAAAAAATTGCGTAAAACTAATAACAAAAAAATTACTATGATGTATAATTTCCGAAAAAATTGATTATTAAGCCAAGTAACCTACTACCATATATAGCAAGTGGAGTGGAGCCTCCCTTGTACTCCCTACGAACGTGGGCAGAGTTCGATTCCGTAGCACCCATTTCCCTCTCCAATTCCCTTTGAATAGAGTAGTTTAAGATTAATAAATGACAAAAATAAATAAATAACAAATGGCAAAAGAAAAAACCTACTACTACCATATAAATAGCAAATTAGGGTTAGAAATTTGGAGCGAAGAGAAAAGCGAAAAAACGCGCGAACACCTTCAGTCATTTCTGCGGGCATGGAGTTCGGAGCTAGTTCCAGGGTTTTGAACGGCAGCCAACCCTCGTTGACAAACCCAAGAACCCCGAGAGACCTCTCGAACTCGCCTCACCACTCTTCGAACGTTTATTTTCCTCTCTCCTCTGTGATTTATCGTGGGGTTCGTAGTTGCAAAGCAATCGGGAACGACTCCGCCGGAAATTCCCCAGTAGAAAAGGTCAAAAATTCACTTGCCATGTCTCTTCTACTGTCCCTCTGTATTGAATGATTCCCGTTGGGTTGAATGGTATTCTTTGTCTCTCTTGAATGGATACGCGTTCCTGTAGTTCTACTGCATTCCTCTTCCCTTATTCCAAAGTGTTTGATGCATTTTATAACTTTTGGACCATCAATATTCCGAAGTGTTGTATTGTTGCATTATTGATCAGTTTGTAGTCTCTTTCAGGGTAAGAAGATGTTTGGACAACAATTATGCGACTCTGAGCTCTCTCGTTTATCAGTCGTGTCACCTCTGGATGGTCGGTATTGGGGTAAAATCAAGGATCTGTCTCCTTATTTTAGTGAATGTGCCCTAATTTACTACCGGGTTGTAGTTGAGGTACTATTATGTTCTAATATCTTTTGTGCAGTAATACATCTTTTTATCAACTTCCTAACAGTTAACTGTCTTATCATCTTGAATTGTTCTTAACTCTGAAGCGAATTTACATATGAGTGTTAAGGGAAAAACACAGTTTTAATGCTCATACAGATGTATAGTAGACAGTAGAAGTTATTTATAAATAATTCTACAAGTCATATCACTTTCCTTTTTTATCCCTTATAGTTTAAAGACGTCTGTTTTTATTTCAAAGTTTCTCCAAAGTGAAGTCATGCTAAATGCTTTGAGGTCACGCAAAGTCCCAAATTGTTTATGGCTGTGTTCTCAATCTTAACAGGATATATGGCTCAGCAGTCAGCTCTCAGGTTTATAACCTTGAGCTTGAAGCGGTTCCTCGAATTTGTGAACTTGAGTGATGAGTCTGTAGCGATATTAGACTAGGAAAAGGTAAAATTATGCTTAAGCCTTACAATTGCTTGGAATAAATATCATCTATGCTGGTAAGGGAACATCTTTTTATAGGACCTAGAGTTTGAAGCCACTGTGCAAACCAGATAAAATGTCTTCAGATAGGTGACAATTTGTTATAATGTGACTGAACCACGCTACTAACTATATCAAGGCATCAATTATTCTACAAGAATCTCAAGGCCTGTATTGATGTCGTGTTTTTTGTTCTGCTTTTAATCTTCTGCTTAATGTGCCTAAATCCACATTTTAATAATCTGTGAGTAGTTTTCGTCTAGGTTTTTCTTCCGTTCGATTGTTGTTTTTTCCCTTTTGGTTGTTTGTTCTTGTGAATTCTTCATTCTTAACACTCGAATCCTCCTCCAGATCAAATGGTTGTTGAAGCTTTCTCAAATTCCTGGAGTTAATGAAGTTCCAAGCTTTAGTGAAGAAGCTCAGTCTTATCTGCAACAATTGATTGATGGGTTCACTATGAGTGATGCTTGGGAAGTTATAGATATTGAGAGAGTGACTAATCATGATGTGAAAGCAGTGGAATACTTCTTGAAACAGAAGTGTCAATCACATCCAGAGGTTGCAAAGGTTGGAATTTTCTTCTTCAGTTTCTAAAATAATCTAATTGTTGGTTTGATATAATTCAAATGCTAGTGTTGGGTCTTTAGTTGTGAATCATTTAAAAATGATCATTCTATTTATTCAAATGATGACAATCTCTCTCTCTGTCTCTCCCCCTCTCCCTCTCCCTCCCCACACACTTATTTATATGTATATACATGGGCGGGTGTGTGTATATATATACAATATATGCATATACTTCAACTATTCAAGATACTAAAATAATCACATTAGACATGATTAAACTGATACTGTATGATCTTTGCTTGCAATGTCCATAATTATTGTTGTTATTTGAAACTCTTGGAGCAGCTGACCCTTCCCTCTTCATTGTAGGTGCTTGAATTTTTTCATTTTGCCTGCACATCTGAAGATATCAACAATCTTGCATATGCATTGATGCTGAAAGAAGCTTTGAAGTTTCTCATATTTCCTGTCATGAAGGAGTTGATTACGGCAATGCAGGACATGGCTATAGCATATGCGCATATTCCAATGCTTTCTCGTACTCATGGGCAGGTAGTTGAGTGTTTTGTAGATGTTAGACTGCAATTGACCGTAGAGGACGACAGTTTTAAGTTTTGTGAATCCGCAACCACTCCCCCTCACCGACCAAACGAAAATGAGAAATCCCACGTATGTTTAGTAACCTTTGTACATTGAAACATCAAAACTTATATGTCACGATGACACTAGTCTACGTAATTCTTTCAGAGGAAAACAAGTATTTGCAGTATCATGAATATTGAACTATCTAGAATAAAATCAAATCAAGGACTGGAAGAAGTAGGGTTGAATGGAGAAAGCTTTGGTAGGTACCGTATGGCATACGACAGTGCATTTTAGATTGTTGGAACGACAACTTTACATGCCAATTTTTTCTTCAGCTGTAGAAGTACTACTACTAACAGCCATGAATAAAGCACTCATTTGGTTTACTTTTCTATTCTGTAGCCAGCTTCACCGACCACAATTGGGAAGGAAATAGCTATTTTTGCTGTCAGATTAAGCAGGGAAATGCGGGACATTTCTCAAGTTGAGATAATGGGGAAGTTTGCGGGTGCGGTTGGAAATTACAACGCACATCTAGTTGCATATCCTGATATTAAGTGGCCTCAAATTGCAGAGGAATTTGTGACATCTCTTGGGTTGTGTTTTAATCCCTATGTCACGCAGGTAAGTTTTATGCACTCTTAAAACCATTATTAGGGACACGAAGATGACACGGTATGATACGTTGTCATGGCTATTTCAACAAATAGAATGTGACCTTAGGGACACAAAAACAAATACATCTGCATTTAGTACTCTGAAAAAGAGAACCATTATGTACCATATATTGGAAAATAAATTGTACCAGAAATTCTTTATATCTTTCTCAGAAAGCTCTATTCATGGACAAATTTTAAGATCTCACACATTTGTAAAGTAAAATGCCTGACGGAGGACAGAACAGATCAATCGGTATAGACCCGACTTCTTTTATTTTATTGCAGCCTATCAAGTTGTTTTCGCCAAACTTCCCAAGTTATAAACACTTGTCTCGTTAGACAGAGGGCTTATAATACAATTACATTCATCATACATCAATCCTTCCCCATACCCCGCAATGGCGGGATCCTCCTGCACTGGGTTTGCCCTTCTTTTCTTTTTTTTTATTTTTATATTAATGTCTTGTTCTAATACAATACTATTCAAACTGGTTTTGCAGATCGAACCCCATGACTATATGGCAAAATTATTCCATACAATTATCCGGTTTAATACCATATTAACTGATTTTGATAGAGACATTTGGGGCTACATATCTCTAGGATATTTCAAACAGGTGAGATTTCTGTTATATGAGTTAATGCTTTGTGACTTTATTTCCTCTATTAGAGCTACTGATGCTTCATGTTCACATGTCAAGCAGATTACTAAGCCTGGTGAGATCGGGTCCTCAACCATGCCTCATAAAGTAAATCCGATTGATTTTGAAAACAGTGAGGGGAATCTTGGTGAGGCTAATTCAGTTCTCTCGCATTTAAGCATCAAGTTGCCAATTTCTCGCTGGCAGGTCTCTCTCTCTCTCAATAGTCATAAAACCCCTATTGTACTATGAAGCATTCACAGCCGGGTTTTTTTGGCTGCCATAATGGTAGCACATAAGATTGAATGTCCCTGAGCAATTATGATTTTCTTGACACGTTTGCAATTAAAGCTAATTAGGTAAAAGCCAAGCTCAGTAAAACAAGAAATTACACTTGTTAGAATTCTAGTCATCAAACTAGAGGTAACACGGTAACATATGCTTTCTGGTTTGGCACTACATCTTTCTTCTCATACGGTGTTACTTGCAGCGTGACCTTTCTGATTCAACAGTTCTGAGGAACATGGGTGTAGGATTGGGACATTCTCTTCTTGCATACAGAAGTGCATTACAGGGTATATCAAAGCTGCAGGTATAATTGTGTACATCATAGTAGTCCTAGTTTCTATATAACTTCTATTGTTTTTGGTAAATGGCAAGATAGCAATTCAGTGCTCATTTAATGCTGGTCTGAATACTAGTATGTGACTCCTCACTTTTACAGTTTTACATTATCCATGTGATAGTTTAGTATTTTCTTTTCTACAACCGTTGGGCAGCACTCAGTTTTACCTGTGCCATTGGTTCCTGTTCTAGTATTCATGTCAAGTTGAGCAGAAAGCTTTGTCAATTCCAGTTTGGACATCTGATCTGTAGTACTGGTGAATTAATTTTTCCAGGTTAATGAAGCAGCTTTGTTTGAAGACTTGGACCAATCATGGGAGGTGCTTGCAGAACCAATACAGACTGTATGTTATGTATTCCATATTCCTTCTTATTATGTTTTCTTCGGTGTTTGAAGAACTCATATTGTTTCTGCAAAGATTATCTTCTAACTGAATGCGGTCAGTAGCTCATATGTTTGAGCTACTAGTGAGAGCAGCTCAGTGGATTCATTTTTGTCCTACAGGGCATTGAAAGACCATAGTTTTTTCTTCATAAGTCTATCGTAATTCAAAGTCTACATTTCTAGAGAGAAGTTGATTACTTCATTGGTTGATTGTCAACCGTTACAATACAATTCCACGGATCAGTCTGCTTTAGTGGGACAGAAAAAATAGCGCTCTATAGCATTAGTATAGTGAAAGAGCATATGTGGGCTGAGAGTTGATGTACAAATGGTCCTGACAAGTATTAGTTGTCGAGGATGATTTCATCTCGCTGTGGGGGTGTTCTTTTACCCTTTTCTATTGGATGGAAGTTGATGATCCAGTCTTTTTTCCTAGAAACTTGCTTATAATACTGTGGACAGTGGGATTGGTCCCCCAGAATTAGTAGAGGTGCGCGTGAGGTGGCTTGGAAATCTGAATTATCAAGAACTAAAAAAAGAAGCAGCTGTCAGCTATGAATGAGATACCAATCCATCAGTGCTACTATGTGCACCTGCTGATCTTTCCCCTTCCTGGACCTGTAATTAAGCCCACCTGTGTATGTTCTTCCTTTTGTGATGAGGACCAGATGATGCAACACCTTTTATCGTGGTATATTTCGTGTGTTGGTGTTACTTTGTTCAAGTAGATGTCTTGATTGTATTGATCCTCCCAGGAAGGTATATGCCTTTTTGATGCATGTTCATGTCTGCTTATTTTAGCATGTGTCAGTTTGAGAGGTTTTTCCACAATCTCCATGTTATGGTAGCTGTGTTGCATATGAATGCATTTACCGATGTTCAGATCGGAAGAACATAGTAGTAAGGAAACAACTTTGCATCTCACATGTGTTGTGAGCCCTCTAGGTGAGGAGTAGACAAAGGTTCTACACCTAAAGGTTACTCATGTCCTTTCCGGGTGTGGTGGGTTTACTTTTTTGAAACTGTTGCTGGGTGTTCTGCCGTTCTGTTGATTATCAACATCTTTATCTTTGTTCAAAGTTACTTAATTTTGATGTTTTTCTTGTCCATATCTAGGTGATGCGAAGATACGGTATCCCAGAGCCTTATGAGAAGCTGAAGGAGCTGACCAGAGGAAGAGCAGTAACCAAGGAAAGTATACGGGAGTTCATTGAAGGTTTGGAATTGCCCATCGAGGCAAAGGCCAAGCTCTTGGACTTAACCCCTCATACCTACACTGGAGCAGCAGCTGAATTGGCTGGTCGGGATCTGATGACGCAAGTTTTGAAGTTGGAGATTTGATGGTGTGAATGGATGTTGCGTTCATAGATTCACTTCTGGTGTTGGGTTTGAACAAACCCCAAATCCCGATATTTTGAGGAAAAAGTTGGCAAAGTTGCCCATTACCTCGAGGTAAGAAAATTTTGTAGGCAAGTTGTATGGTGTAATATAGATTTGATACTCGACTGATCCTTTCGATTCTGTATCTTCATATACATTGAGCAAAAGGAGTGGTTATTTTTTTGGTGCGTCGGAAGTTATAGCAAAAGGATTTGATGTGGTAATTTTTTGAGAGCATAAAATAAGCGAAGTGAATTTTGAAACATCGTTAGATTGGAATGAGGACGTAAGTTTTGACTCTTCTAACACATGGAAGGGAAAAACTTGGAGTTCCATGATACGTATGTCAAATAAGAGAGTTAATCGTATACCAGTTGGCATGTGGCTAGTTATCATTGGACAACTAAGGCCCCGTTCAGTTGCACGGAAAGGATGAGAATGGATGGAAAAATCAATTTTCATGCATTTTTGTGTATTCAGTAATTAGGAAAGTTGTGGATCCAACTTTTTCTTTGGGAAATATTTTCTTGTAAAATAAGTCTTGCCAAAATCAAGGATTTCTTTTTTTTTTTTTCTTGCAAGATTGCTGTCAAGAGAACACACGCAGGAAAATAAATTTTGTTTGTCTTTACTTCACCTCACTTTACTTTGTCTAGGAATCAATTTTTTACTCTATCTCCGACAACTGAATGAAGCTTCAAGAGTTTGAGGAGAATCAGGGGATGGTGTTGTTCGGAGGGTGCACAACACCGTGCTGTGCATTGTCCAAGTCGTCCGTTTGGTAATCCAATGGTCTATATTTTATCTCGACAATGAACGGCTTGAATTGCTACACGGTAAAAATGAGATCTGGATTGTCTCTGCATAGCTCCATTCCCCGTTCCATTAGAGGATTAGTGAGTTGGAACTTGGAAGCAAGGGTATAAAAGTAGAAAACAGGAGACGGGCAAAGTGATCGAATGGTTTGTTCTTTTTTCGATCTTGGGGAGTCGAAAGTAATTATTCCAATTTGGACTGAGATCATGTTCGATCTTCCCTTTCCCTACATTTTTGGATTGACCATCACCAAACTGTGATGGATCTAGAGCCCCGGTCTCCAACGTTTCTGTAGAAGACGGCAGTGGACGGATTCGACAGCAACATAGTGACGGCAGAACCGGTATTTTTGCCTAGAATGGATCTACCTACAGAAAATCCAATCTTGTCATTCTACCTACACAAAATTCAATCTTGAGCAGATGGAACCGGTATTTTTTGCCATGGAATGGAAGGACCCTTAATCACTAGATTAGGTTCATACACCTGGTTCATAATGTTTTTACCTACTCCATAAAATTCATCTCGTAAAGACGAACTTAACTAATAGAAGTGCAAAAAATTTTGATTAAAGACAGAAAAATATTTCAATAGAATTATTAAATTAAACCACTCCTTAGTTAATAGACTTCACAAAATTGTGCGGTGGCAAAGGCTTGGGGCACCACTTGGCCATACCCAAAATCACCTAATAATTTTTCCATATCTGAAGAAGGGGATGAGGGAATCCGGTAATGGAAGCTGACGTGTTTGGAAAATTATTGGATGCTATTGGGACACCACCAAGTAATTTTCTAATACCCTCCACCATCGCTGCTGCTGCCGCCACTGCACATTTATTTGGGTAAGAAAATTATTGGATTCTACTCATTTACACAAGACCAGCATAGAATAGGTAAGAAAACCAAGAGAAATAATTATAAGAACTTAGAAGAGCCCTTTTGGATAGAGCGATTTCATACAAAAGGAAAAAAGGGTTATGATTTCTAGCTAAATCACTCATTTAGATTGAGTATTGAGAAATGAAAAGATAAGTACAAAAATGATTTTTTTTGACTGGCTCTTTCCCTTTCTCACCAAATTTCACAAAAAACGGTAAGATTTGGTGAGAAATGGCTCTCATTTCTTTTCTCATCATTTTCTCACCATCCAAATGGGCTGTTAAACTAGGCTAATCACATACCTTGGAGAAAAACTGAAAACCTACTCGTAAGCTAGACAAGTACTACTACAGAAGGCACTGATCACCGCGACAGCAGACTAGCAGAGAACAGGACAGAGACACAACTCAAATTAAAACACAACGAAAACACCCAACAGGGCTGCACACTGTGTAAAGAGGTTTGTATTCATCGTTATTTATGTACATGCATTCCACATCATAAATTATGAAATTAGTCCGGAGGTAATTATAAAAACCAAAAGCTGCACAACTGTGCCGTGCGCAAGTTCTAAAAAACACCAGCTGGCCTGTCATACAATTTTGGAAAGATGTGAAGCAGCTGCCATATACAATTTTTAAGAAGAGAACAAAAGCAAACCCAATCAAGATCAGCATCGCGAACAGAACAGGTGCTCCAACGTTTCACCTCCTCTTGGCATGCAGGACATGAACATGAGATAGGAGCAAAAGGAACCACAAATGATCCCAAGTTGGGAGAACTCCTGTAGCAGTCTTTCCAGTATTGAACACAAGAGAAGAACAGAGTCTTGCCAATGGCAGACTCTTAAAAGTTAAAACTTATATTACGAAAGGAAGTAGAGTCTCAATACAGCGAAAGATACAAACTACCCATCTCACACAGCTACTCTCCCTGTATAGGAGGAGCCAATCACCTACCACTGCTGTCTATCTGAAAACATTCTCTTCCAAAACAGAAAACACCCGAATACTACTTCTGACTAACTTTCCCGCCAACACAAGGTTCAACACTACCAAGCCAGCTCAAGCAAAAACTAAAAGTAAAAGCATGGTATGTCTAACTATTTGAGTGTTTAGCATCCTGTTTTCCACTCCCAAATTAATATCTTGCTTTTTTCAGTGGTTGAAAACATCGACCCATAAATAGTAAGTTAGTAACTAAGAGCTTGTTACCAATGTACAAGGAACTTTGGATCCAGAAGATATGCTTCTTTTTACATAGAACTGCTCAGTGATGATCCTTTTTGAAAATTCAAATCTGTGGCATCTAATATCTCAGATTCTTCCGACTTATCATTTAACAACCTGCATCAGAAGCAATGGCAAAGGTTAAAACAGATACACGACCAGAAAGCTGTGAAACAATTTCCATTACAAAGGAGATCACTCTTGCAAAGTACAAAAATAAAGAGTAAGATTTCTCTGTCAATTCAAGTTTATGATGAAATAACTGACTTGCCACCCATCAGGATGGTGTGTGAAAGTTATTTGTGAGGAGCCAATTTCTGCTTATTCTTCCAGGCAGTTTGACAGAATAGCCAGCAAAGAACCACCATCTTATCACGAGGCTTTTGCTCCTTCGAAGTAACAATACTCAGAGGAATAGATGCCCCCGAACTACGAACTATGAAAGCCGTTTTAGACAATTATCCTCAAGGTATAGAGGCCCTCTGACTCAACAACTGCATAATTCCCATAATACTAACGAGGGCCGGGGTTCGACACGTTACGTATGGAAATAAGAAATAGATTCATTCCCATTTAGTATCGAGTTGGTACACAATTCCTAGGCTAAAATGTGAATGTTGTCAACATCCACCATTTGGGAAGAGGTTTGGAGAAAAGGGTCCATTGTAACAAGTAGACTGCTGCCGTTCAAAAAAACTAGTAGACTGCTCAATGGATAGACCAAACGTGAAAAGTTTCCTTCAAAGTCCAAAATTGTGGTTTTAAACAATATGGCTATGATAATGATGATTTGAAGTTAGTACAACCTTCAATTCTAATAGAAGAGTCGTTTCCTTGTAAATAAGAAGGTTTTACCATTGTAGCATGTGTTCCACTTAGAGATGGTTTGAGAGCGATCAAGTTTGGGTCATCCTTGTGCTTGTCCCAAGCTGCCTCAAACTGCGAGCCTTTGCATCTTTAAGTTGCAGAGAGAGGAAAATAAAACAAAACCAAGATTAGGCCAAGTAAGAGATGTAGGTATCCCTGTGTAAAAATATCTGAAAGAATAAGAGAGAACATATTATTAACTGCTGAAGCAATATTAGTATCTGACGAATATGGGCTCTAATCTCCTCACGAGCAATTTTCAATGCTGCCTCCTTGTGTAAAGTTGTGAGCTCATCTACCAATCTGAGACAAAATAAAAAAAAAGGAAAATGTCAAAACAGATAGCAGAAGTACCTCAGCAAAGATGGTGAATAGATAGTCTTTTGTAACTTGAGCAAAAGCATTGCATTACCAGGAAAAGAAAAGTAAGTAATTGAAAGAAGCTGAAATGGTACTCGAAAGTAATAATTTTCAAAGAAAAATGGGGCGTTTGAGTAAGAAGCCTCAGGGAGGCAAAACAGCCAAATAACAATACTGCATGAGGCTTTTTTTTTTTTTTAATTTCTACGGTGATCTTGTATCTTTTCGAATTATTTTTGTTTCTTATCATAACAAGATATTCAAAAAAATAAAAATAAAATGGTCAAGGTAATAAAACCAATTTTTATCTACTTTTGTTGGCGATGATGCTAAAGGATATGTCCGCACCAGTCTACTCCTCCATACACCCATCCACGAGAACTTTACTGGGCTTTCTGCATTTCGTTGTAAAACATAATACAAAATTCCCATTTAACATTTATAAGTCAAATCTCTCATATGGAAAGCTTATCCAATTCTCAACAGAACAATAAATAATCTACCTTTATCATCATCACCACAATCTCGCGTTGTTTGTGACTAATCCATTATTCTAAGTGCAAAAAAAGGACAATAAAATTACTTGTTTTCCATGTGATATTCTGACCCACTGACTGTACAATTGTGCACCCTATATTAGCACAAAGCACAATTACTGAGTTCACCTTTCAATAAATGGCGTGTTCCTTATCCAAGTTAACTTTATAACAGTATGCATCCGCTCTAGAACCTGCAGGTCAATGAGAAGTGAAACAATTCATCAGTTACCACTTTCAACAGATTAATTGCAGAAGAATTTATTCTTGGTTTGCTCCAGCAATTCATGACAAGAGACATTTCCCTATTTCCAGAATGAAGATGGAGCATTAAAATAAATCAATAAAGGCCATTCAACAGAACCACGGATTGATGAGATTCTCTATCAAATACACTGCTAACAGTCTCCATAAATGACAGAATCAGCTTTCATTCGATTGACACACCAGAATTCAGCACCATCATGAAAAAGGATAACCTTGAAAAGAGCCATTTGTCGATTAAGAATTTTGAAATTGTTAACGACTTCCAAAAACCTCATTATGAGTCCAAGGAATCACCTTCATGTAGAGAAGAGCAATCAATTCTTACCAGCAAAGTGGTTTCATCATCATCAGCATGCATCCACTTAAAGAAGAGTGGAAATATACGTCTGAAATGAGCTAGCAATACAAGACCCATTACATTGAATAGTTGATCAATGTGCTTAAGCCATGCTACACGGCGCTCCTTATTTCGTGGTTGTCGCTCCAAGTGACTTAACATCTCACCTAGCATCCTTTCAATCCTATGCAGAGTAGTAAAGTAAGTCGCGATGGAAAAGCTGCAGATGACTACAAGACAGACTGTATACCAAGCTAGAAGGCTGATACAACAAAAATAAAACAAGTGGACAATGGTACGATGCAAGGAATATCAGCAACCTCTCGCCAAAAGAAGCTATCGATCCAATACAAGCAATTGTCTACCATGTCCAAATTCTGGGTTCGAAGTTCTGAACTATAAACAAGATGTGTAATGCATCACAATATATACATACATGGTCACCTATTGTTTAAGTTACACTCAGCAAAGAGGGCATGTGCAAAGTCAGGGATTCCCTTCGAACCCATGGCTGAGAATAAGCAAGCTACCTTCATTCAATAGATTTGTGGTTGAGTCAATGACATATTTGGGTCAAGAATCAAGAATCTCAGCTCTTCTCTTTGTTTTCATTATACATCAAAACTTGTATGTCACGACGACACTAGTCTAAGCAATTCTTTCAGAGAAAAACAAGTATTTGCAGTATCATGATATACCATGAGCTGCGAGGATTACTTCGCTGGAGACAAGTCAGAAGAACAGCTGACATCTCAACCACAAGGTGCCATATTTCGTCGCTAGAAGCAATATTCTGACAGCATGCATCAAGGATTACATCTTCGTACCAACTAAGCTCTGCAGCATTTACATTTTTTGCAAGATGTACCAGGCTAATCATGCCCTGTCCCTGAAATCATTAAACAAAAAGACAGTGATTAAAAAATCACGCCTAGGCGAGCGATGAGGCGAGGCTGGGTCGCCTCGCAGTGGTGAGGCGAGGCGAGTATGGAAGAGGCGACCGCCTAGTCACTGAATTCACGACTAGGCGCGAGGCGTGAGGCGACCTAAAATGCACGCCTAGGCGTCGTCCAGGTCAAAAACACACATAAGGGCAAAAATAACTTACAATTATACAGCACACACACAATCAACGCCGCCTTCTCTTCTTCTCCTCTGCGAACGAAGCTCTTTGCTCTCGCCTCTCCTCTGCGATCGAACTTCGAACTCAAAGGTAAGCGCTCTCTCTCTCTCTCTCACACACACACACACACTCTGAGATCGATTGATCTCTCTCTCGCACCCTTCTCTTCTCCTTTTCTTCTTCTTCTTTTGTTGCCGACAGGGTATGTGTGTGTATATATATACATACATATACACACACCTTTCTCCTCTTCTCTCTCTCTCCCTCCCTCTTTCTCTCCCACTCTCTCACCCTTCTGGGTCAGTCAGCTGCAATATGAAGAGCCAACTAGGTATTCTATTTTATTTTTTTTTTGGTCAAAAACAAACAGAAATATGACTGGGTATTCTTTTGCTAGTGCTGGGTATTGTTTTTGCTAGTGGACCTGGGCAGATGAGTATTTTTTTTTTGTAGTTTATATTATTTTTTTGTAAACGCTTGCCTCGCCTCGCTTCTATGAGGGCTTTGTCGCCTCGTGTATTTAAATCACTGGACTAGTATCCTCAACAACCATACCAAACAACCAAAAATTTAGAGCAAACCAAAATTCTTTACTTCCTCTACAGGTTAATACATTTTCTTTATGAAACTGATGCCCTCACTAATAACATACAAATATCTTAAATACAAGAAGAAGCGACGTGCAAGCATAGATCAGAGGGCCCCTACGAGATACAAGCATGGTTTCCTAATTCAATTTCCCGAATTCAAGAATTGTCTCCATGGCTGATATAGAAAAATGTGGTGTCAAAAAAAATATATATATATCTTTTTGACATGCTGGTTTCCTATCTCATATCTACTTTTATGACTATTGACTACTGAGTACTACTTTGCTCATCAAGTGTAAAATCAGTACTGTGATAAATTATTCAGAGTAGCAATCATAAAACGAAACACCTACCTTCACCTCCGGCGACCAGTGATCCAGACATGTCAATGCACAAGGAATAACCAAAGAACACAACTTCCCCAAATGTGGGTATTCAACCTAAAAAGAGCATAACACATATGTCAAATATCATCCCAAAAACGCAAAACCCTAATATAAACTCAATCACAATGTCATAACTCCGAGGGCTGCAAATGAACCGAGCCAATCTGTAAAGTGTTAGAGCTCAGCTCATTGAAAACTAACCTAGCTCAAGCTCCAGTCAAGCCTAAATAATCGAGAGCTAGAGCTCGAGCCTAAATAAATGAGCGTCTATAAACGAGCTGAGTCTCTGCAAACAAGCCAAGTCTCTGCAAACAAGCTGAGTCTCTACAAATGAGCCAAGTCACAAGTAACTCTAGCCCAGCTTGTTTACCAAAGGAGGTTAAAACGCAAGCTCGAGCCCAAGCATCAAGCTGCTCACAAACAGCTTGGTTCGTTTGCATCCGCAATATTAACTCATAAGCACAAACCTGCGTCACAAACCATCTAAACTGATAAGCAGCCACAACAGCATACGCAACCGGAGTTCTCGCCACCGCAGCCGATATCTCATCCCCGTCATCCCCCTTCCCAATCGAACTCTCTTTAATTCTCTCCTTCAGTAAAGGCAACACTTCACCCATCAACTCAACCACCAATTTCTCTTCCTCCTTCATCAACCCCGAATCCAAACCTAATTCCCCAATCTTCGTCCCCACCCCTTGCCCTAAACCGTCCGAAAACGCTGTCGAGAGGGTTCGGAAGGCCGAGTTGGCGGAAACGGAGAGGGAATGGGGGATCCATGAGAGGTGGTCTGAGGTGGCGTCTGTGGAGGAAGATAAGGCGGCGCAGCAGAGGGTGAAATCATTGATTTCGGATAGTGAGGTGGTAGGGTTTGGTAGTGAGTTGGCTTGGGGAAGGAGGGACTGGAGTAGGGATTTGACGGAGGCGTTGGAGGCTTCTGGCGGAGTGTAGTGCGCCTTTGATAGAGGTTCTCGGATTGGCTCGGATAATCTGTAAAATCAAGAGTCCTCTGGCTGAGAAACTATATTGATACAGAGAGAGAGAGAGAGAGAGAGAGAGAGAGAGAGAGAGAGAGGGCTTACTCGATGATGTGATGATGAAGAAGAGGTGAGAAGGATTTCGACATTTCTTACAGCGAGACTTCCGTTTGATTCGAATTGCCAGAAACTTCATGGATAGGGAGACTAGCAGATTTCAGGAGGTAGTAATAAAGAGGAAATGAACACGACGTCGTTCTCTTCGGATGGAACTTGGAAGAGAAAGAGGAGAGAAAATAGTGAATTCAAGCAAGTTTTGAGATTAGAGAAAATTTCTCTCCCATTTCTCTCCAATTTCTCTCTTATTTTCTTTCACTCACTTTTCATCACTTTCTCCACGTTCCAAACAAAGCCTTTCGCCTTTGGCCCAAGTGATTTCATGAGAAGAAATAAAAAAAGGTTGTGGTTTTTTAAAATAATCATTCGAATTTAGCATTTTGCTGAGAAATGCTAGAGAGAAAAATACAAAAACGAGAAATGTTTTGATTAGTTCTTTTACTTTCTTACCAAATCAAGGACTCCTTTTCCTTTTGTCCCCCTTTCTCGCCATCAAAACGGGTGTTACGGATAATTCACTACTTCACTCGCCTTCCTCTTCGTGATCTATTGAAAAGTAAATTTGTTTAAATCCGATTCAATTACCCTTTGCGCTATTAGAGCAACTTTGTCAAATTCCAACGAGAAGGTGGCGAGTCAAAAACGAACTTTATTAGTTTGGGGAAAAAAAAAAAAAAAAGCTCTCATACACTCTTTAAAACAAAATGAAAGAGAAATAGTGCTTTATTAAATAAGTAGACGCTAAAAAATGGTACTTCAAAATTGCAAATGGCAATTCGATTTGTCCATGTGGTGAGTCTGGCAATTTGCGCTACTTTCAGTGCTCTTGAGAATCATATGAAGCATGCCATTTCCTAACTCATAATCAAGTTTCCCAATAAATTTTTTTTAGTAATGATGTGGATACGGATGTTATCCTTACACAAATTTAAATATAAATGTGTGTGGAACCGTCTAATGCACGTATGTGTGCCCGCACTATAAACACGAGCCCCACACATTGAACGGTTCAAACGCATGGTCGCCACGGGCGATGATATCTGTCTCTAACTTGCAAGCACAATTGCAGAAGGCTGTCTAGGACATAAAGAACAAAAGGAACAGTCAAGGTGCCGTGTTTTTTTTTTCCCTTGCACTCATGAATGGTCATCATCGTCCATAATGAAGGGTAAGCGCATGCACCGGCAATGTTTCACTCGAATATAGTAACAGCACTTTGTTGAGCCATTATGTGGATTTTGAGGATCCGATCTTCTCTGTCCCAAGAACCTCTAGGCCAAAAAGTTGTTCGGCCACGACACAGAGACACAAGAGTTTTCGGCACAGATGATCCTGTCTCATATTTTGAAGTGCGATTTGATTCGGTCAAGTTGGTCTCTTTGCCTTGCTCATTGGCCAGGGAAGCAAGGAATGTAAGATTAAAACATACTCCAAAGTAGTATTGGCAATTTCAGCAGCCTCAAAAATTGCAGATAATAACTGATGCGTCCGATAGCACATGGCACAACAGGCTGTGGTGCAAATCTCATTTCAAGCCAGATCTCAAATGACTAAGATCGTTCAATTGATAGCCTTGGTTGAAGGTAGTAGTATTATTCTTACAAAATTAAGGTAGCCTGACCTAGAAGTCATATTTCCGAATCAAGTATTGTCTTCAAAAAGCAGTCAGCGAGTATGAATTCGATAATATACTACCAAAAGTTTAAAACGAGGATTTTGATATTCGCGCTCCACTTTTTATCGATGGCGCTCTACTTTATTCATAAAGTTACTAGTAACTTCACGTTAAAAGTGAAGCGTGAAAATTGATGGCGCTCTACTTTATTTATAAAGTTACTAGTAACTTCACGTTAAAAGTGAAGCGTGAAAATCAGTTTTCCAAAACTAATTACTTTAGATATCATTTTTAATTTGTTGTTGAGAAAATCTGAATCTTATTTAAGTAGTCTATATACTTTTTGATATTTTTAAAAGACGTTTTCATACTTGCGCACATACACGGTTGACACAAGGGGGTGTTCCGAATTCTCAAAAAAATATTTTTTGAAAAAGAATGTAATTTCAAGCTCAAAAATTATGTATTTATGCAAATAATTTTTCTACCAATATAGATGTTATTTGATAGATCTTATTGAGATTTTTTTATACTGTATAAAAAAATAAAAAAGATATTTTTCATTTTCATTATATTTGAATTTGAAAATTTTTAAAAAATTAAAAAAATAATGCAAACTGGAATGAGCCTTAGAGCATCTACAGGAGACTCGCTTCTCCTCGGACAAAATCACAGAGGCGAGCCAAAGCATCCAAAACCTGTTCCCAGCAGCCTCGCCGCAAGTTGGCCATTTTCCTCCCTCGCTCCAACTCCTCGCCACAGTCAGTGAGGTACCGCTTGCTTTGCCTCTCTCTCTCTCTCTCTCCCCTTGCTTGCACCGGATCCGGCGCCGGAAAACGAATTAGGAGTATACCACACAACAAACGAACGGTCGGAAAAAAGAGACGAGGTATTCCGGCAAACGAGATATATATATCCGGGGCAGTTTTGGGAGCCCAAAAAAACCTCTAAATTTTTTTTTCAAATCTTAATCTCTTAGTTACCGATTAAATTTTGATGATCTGAGCCGTTTAATGAGTTCAAAACGCGATTTTAAAGGTGACCCCAAGAAATTGGCCAAAAAAAAATTGGGAATGACTTGATTTGAACAGTTTTTTATTGAACCGCTCAATAAAGTTTAATAAAAAACTATTCGAATGAAACTCTTCTCGGTCATTTTTTTTTGTTGATTTTCTCAAAATTCAATCGGAAACTTTGGGGGATTTTTTTAGAGGTTTTTTTAGAGTTCTCCGGAACCGCCCCGTATATCTATATGCATATATATACACGCCTATATATATGTATGGTTTTTATGATTTTGTTGAGCGAAATGATTAGATTATCGGGTGTTTTCTTTGTTTGGTGGCTAGCTAAATCAGAAATCCTAACCAAACTGGCTAGGAATTTGTATAGGCTGATGGAGATGCTCGTCCGGCTTGGATTGGGAGTGGGGTCCATTTGAGCAGCCGGCCGGCCCAACTCATTGAAAGTGGATTTATGGAGCAACTAACGCGAAATTCCGGTTTTGGTCCGTAGCCCGTGGTTTACAACCAACATAATAAAGGCTCCATCCCTCCCAACTTTTACATCTATTTTTTTTTTCACTTTTGTAACTTTTTGGGTGGGTCAATCCGATCTTCTCGATCCGGATCTTCTACGAGGATCCGTGAATCATTGTTATAAAATTTTATATAAGATGATAATTTAAACAAAAAAGAAATATGTATTTTTTTTCTTTAGAAAATTTTTGTTTTTATTTTTTGTCATAATTTTTTATTTTTTAAGCTCTTTTTGTCGAAATGGATAATTAATCCAAAAGGCGATGCAAATTTACAAAATTTTAAAAATAAAAAATAAATCACAAAAAACATAAAGGAAATTGATTTTCATACGCTCTTTTTGTCTAAGTGCATTCTATTTTTTTTGTTTTCATTCATGTAGAATTATAAAGCTATCATTTATACATTTTTACTTTTACACATGAAAAGAATAATTATGTAATTTTACATCACTAAAAAAAATACATTTAAATAAAAGAGTGAAAATCAATTTTTTTTAAAAAAAAAAAAGACAAGAAAGATAAGGGGAATAGAGCTCATCCCTGTCATCTTCCACTTATTATTAGCTTGTTTGCCGCATACGCTCCCCGCTCTCTCTCTCTCTCTCTCTCTCTCTCTCTCTACATCGTCTGTCTAGGTACATACATTCGAATACCCTGCCCTGGCCGAAAAGATCTCCATTTTCGTACCCGGAATTGTCGCCGGTCCTCAATCGCCCACCAAGAAAGCTCACGAATCAGCACTTCCTATCTCCAGGTACACAATTTTGACCAGTCAAAATTGAACGATTCATCGTCATCCCAACCAGATCTCAATTAGTATTCATCCCTCTATTTCCTAGTTACAAAGATCAATATACATTACAATCGTGTTCCGCATGAAAATTGAGCTCGTTTTGAATCATTGCTCTGCGTTTCAGATCGAGTGCTTTCCCCGTATATTCCTCAACTTGTACTGTTTGTTTTTTGTTTTCTCATTTTTGTGCCCTTAAATTAAAGGAACTGCTCGATTTCGAGCTTGTGTTCGCTAGTTAAAAGCTCGTTCAAGGTTGGGTTGTTAAAGTAAACAAATCAAATTTGAACATTTTTTAGAAGCTCGCTAACGAGCCGAACCAAGCTCGAACAAGATATGGATATTACTCCCTCCGTCCCAAAGATTAAGTTTTTAATTTTGGTGCAAAAAAAATCGAAAAACTGTGTATGCAAAGTACTTTATTTTTTTATCCGACAATTGCTCGTCTTTTCATAGTGGACTGTCAATTTGGGACGGAGGAAGTATTTGGCTCGTTCTATAAAATTTTAAAGCTACTCGTGTTTGGCTTGATGAACCACGTCCTCAGCAAGCTAAGCTAAGCTTGAAAACATGTTTAAAGATTGTTTGAGATCAGCTTGTCTCATAAGCAAGCTAAGCTTGAAACATGTTTAAATTTTGTTAAGTATTTCAACCAAGCTTGATCAACCACGTCCTCAGCTCATTTAGCTTGTGTATCAACCCTTCTTCAATCTCTAGGTAAACAGCAACTGCATTTTGTTTGAGAGGGCAAATATTAGCAGAAAAAGGCGATCCGTAGAAAGAAGAAGGTAATAAAATCATGTCTTTCACTGGCACACAACAGAAGTGCAAGGCATGTGAGAAGACGGTTTACCCAGTTGAGCTGTTGTCTGCGGATGGAGTTGATTATCACAAGTCATGCTTTAAGTGCAGTCACTGCAAAGGAACGCTTAAGGTACCCAATAATTTACAGCTTTGCTTGTAGTTCTTAAAGCATCTCGAGCAACACTTATAGGGCCAGTCATACGAGACTTAGTCTTGCATTTAATCAAACTCTCCGTGACTGGATGATGGGATTGGGAATCAGGGATTAGTCAAGATGTGTGTAAGTTGGCTCGGACACCCTCAGCTGTTATAAAAAATTACGTCAAAATCCAAAACCTGGAATATTACTTTGCTTGCTTCCATTGCATTTTTAAGTGTGAGGAACATGTACAGTGTACTCCAACAACAGATTCCTTTTACATTTTATTAATCATCAGCTTAGTTTGTTTACATGCAAAATAACAGTGTGTTGATAGCTCGCAATGTACTTCGAAACGGGTAAGGACCAAATGAAAACTTCTATTGTTTTGATGTATGAAGGTTGCTTATTACTTTTCGAATTTGAAGAGTGAGAAAGAAAATTTAGAGGATCAGTTGGTGTTTGGAGGGTCTGGACTCTCGAGGAAAACTGAAATCATAGGTTAACCTTCAAATTTCATGACTTTTGAAATTGAAGTATCTTATGTGGATGGTTATATGTTTTATAGTTCCAAAAGTTTTCTGTATGCTAATTTGGTGAGACTTATTTATTGGTTGTTTAAAATACTGCCCCCAATTTATTTGTTTCAACTTTTGTGAACTTTTCAAGAAGTTGGGAAAATTCAAGTTCAGTTCCCTGTCACGTGGTGAACCTAATTGCTAAATTCTGCATAGGTTATTTTCATTGGATAATTCCATTTGAGGAGCATTTGGCCCAGATATCTTTAACAGAGAAAACCAACTAGCGAGATTGTGGATAAATTCCCATGATGTTGAACGATTTAACTGGTGAATTTCCTTTCAGCTGAGCAATTACTCCTCAATGGAAGGTGTTCTGTACTGTAAGCCTCACTTTGAGCAGCTCTTCAAGGAGTCGGGCAATTTCAACAAGAACTTCCAATCACGTAGGTCTTTCAATTTTGCCAAATCAAGTATATATGTTTGAAAGATTTGGTTTAATATTTTTAATTCCCTATGTATGTCATTTTCAGCAGCTGCGAAGTCAGCTGAGAAGTTAACAGCAGAGCTGGTAAATTTTTCTGTCAATAAGTTGGCAACTGTAGGTTGAGCTTTGTAATCTGATTCATCATGCGTTTCTGATTACCTTGTTGAATTCCATTCCAGACAAGATCACCCAGCAAAGCTGCCGGCATGTTTTCTGGGACGCAAGAAAAATGTGCAACGTGCGGGAAAACAGCTTATCCACTTGAAAAGGTAGGATTCGATCCTGACATTATGTTGTGGTACCTACTTTGAAAACTGGAAGTAACATATAAGTGCATTTGTTTGAATTATAGTTGTCTTGGAGCTATGGAATGCCTGGCTAGTTAAAATGTTTCTGCCATCTTGATGCAAAAATTCTGTAATTCACCCTTGCATGCACTCCAAGTTTAAACTGTGCAGCCAAAAAAAATCTACTTAAGGGGCAACTGATTATTTAATTTTTTATCAAGTGTGAGCTTAGGAATCTTCTTTGCTGTGGTGCTAGTGTATCCTTGTGTGCAATGTTCCCCATAATGAATGATTCATTTTGAGAAATGAAGAGGTTGAATGAGATTTGGCTAATAGAGCTACAAGCCTACAACTCAGGAGAATGAGAATCCACTTTTAAGTTCAAGTACTCGATGGGAAAGAATTATAGATACGTGTATACAACAACAACATCACATAACCCATCTAGTCCCCAATCATTGAGGGTATGGGCGGGGGATGATTGAGATGATATGTGTATAAAGACCAATTTTCTTTTTATTGGCAATGAATGAGCAACATCTTTATTGACTTTGCTCGTTTTTCAGATGAGGTGGTTAGGATGCATGAGTGATTAAATTAGTGAGTGAACCTGTCAGTGGCATAAACTCTAAATGGTTAGAAAACAATGAATTTTCAATGTATATCTCCAGTGGTTAGTGATTTTTTAAGGAATATGCAGGTCATCGTCTGAAGGAGTAAAAATTAGTATAAAACAGCACTTAAGGTGGAGTTCTGACATAGGGCGTTATTGATATTGGCTTTATAAAATGTTTGGCAATAGCATTTGTGAAATTATGTGGTAAGACGTATGCTTGTTTGTCTCTATGCATAACTGTTATTTCTAATTGCACATGGATTCATTTATGAGACCTGAGAGATCCTAGACCCTCTAACCAGAGTGCCATCTTAACTTAAGACAACCAGGCTCTCTGTTACAAACCTTGGACCACATATCCTCTGTTTGGTTAGAACTTTGCATTTAAGATTAAATTTATATACCCCACGAAACATGGGATAGAATACCTTAGGAATGGTAGTGTTTCTAATCCCTTGACTATCAAATATCAATCTTTACTTTTCCTATGAGATCTATCTCTCTTTCAATATTAGTCCAATCAAACAAATATGACCTAGATTCACATGTACACCATTGTTTGCTATTACGCTTGTGTGGTCTTATAAACAAAGCTGACTTGTTATTTCGGTTTTTCTCGATAATTGTTTTCAGGTAACTGTGGAGAGCCAGAGCTACCATAAGTCATGTTTCAAATGCTCTCATGGCGGCTGTGCCATATCTCCGTCGAACTATGCAGCTCTTGAGGGCATTTTGTATTGCAAACACCATTTCTCCCAGCTTTTCAAGGAGAAAGGTAGCTACAACCACCTTCTCAAGTCTGCTTCAATGAAACGCGCAGTGGCCTCTGTTCCAGAAGCTTGACCTCCTATTATGTCTCCTTTCTTATAATCTATTTTTCGCGGACGCGGTTTTGCTGGAGTGTTTATCTTTGTGATTTCTAATTGATTTCTGCGCTGGGAAACAGTATTTGGGTCTTCAGTGTGTTATTTTCTGCCATTTGGTCGGCATCTTCTTGCTTGGCCGATGTATTGGATGCCCATTGCCATAACTTTGAATGGATTTATGGCAAGACATTTGTTGTGTGATTTGATCATTCTTCTTCTTCTTCTTCTTCTTCCTCAGAGTGATTTGAATAGTTATGGAAGTGCAAAATGAATTGTTCTGATCATTTTGCTTGCGTCTGGAATTGAGCTTAAATCAAGGAGGACAATGTCGTCGCACTGTAAAACCATTTTTAAGCCATTGGGGTGAACTTACAAGACTGTTTTGGGGGTGACTAGAAGGTCAAGTCGAGTCGAGCTTTGAAGGATTCGAACCAGGCACGAGCTCGGTAAAGAAAACCGAACTTCAGACTAAATCCACATTAAGCAAAAAACGAGAATTTAGGGTACATATAAATATTAGTATGCAATAAATCTTAATTAGTTTAATAGCGTCAATTAGTCTACTAGAGGTTGAGCTACGATTATACTAGATTATTATTATTATTATTATTATTATTATTATTATTATTTTGACACGATACACTAAGCCTTTTACTCTATTAAAATACGAGACTTTAACGGGGCTTAAGCTTGTTCATTAAGCAAATGAGTTGAACTCAAGCAAGTTGTTAATGAGCCGAGCTCAACTTGATCATAAAGTGCCCAGTTCAATCGCCTTTACTTCTGTACTCAAGCAAGTTGTTAACGAGCTAAGGTCAACTTGATCATAAAGAGCTAAGGTCAACTTGATCATAAAGAGCCCAGTTCAATCGCCTTTACTTCTTTTTACAAAATAATTGACTTTGAATTGGGCTCTGTTAGGTCCTCGGGTGTCCTTGAACTTTCATTGTAAATCTGAGAATTTTAGACCTTTAGGTTTTGGGGCTTTGTCCCATTTTGGCTATATTCCAACTTTTGGTTGGACTCCCATTTCCCTATCCTGAATAAAATATTACTCCACTTTTTGCCGATTAAAAAAAAAAATTTAATCGACTTTGAGCACTAATTGCCATTTTCCACCAAAATATTGGTAGAAGTGTGCTGTTTCGAAATACACATACCATATGGTATCGCTTCTGAAGTGCAGGCTTCCATCAAAATATTGCAAGGTGGGTGTTTGCAGCCACGGATGGATCCTGTAAAAAGGACAGAAGTGCAGGCTTTGGATGGATTATCCGTTCGTCCGAAGGTATAACTCTCGGACTCGGAGATGCTGCCTAGGGAGGGCGTGGCTTCTCAGCTTTCTCCGCTCTACACACGGAGTATGCTGGTATTTTGGATGCATTAAAGTGGTGTTTCAATCACAATTTTCACCATGTCAACATATCCGCGGACTCTCTAGTTATGGTCCGAGATTTGCAGCAAAGACGGGTGTCGGAACAGTTGCTTTTATCTATGTTCGACGATGTTTTATTTTGTATTGATAACCTGTGTAATGTAGTTATTAGTAATGTCGGGTGTGCAAGAGGCTCACTCTAATGCCTCTCGGTATAGAGATAGCCCCGTTACAATTTTGCAATCTCGGTTACACGAAATGAGTACAAACACAAATTATGTTAGGATCAAGAGAGTACAACACTAGAGATATAAACACAACAGATATATTGCTTAAGTCTGCCTTTATATCGGTGAAAGCCTCCTTCTTTTATAGGAGTTAGGAGGAGAATACAAACATTACACATATAATTGAACATTACTGTTCTTAGTTTTCTACTGACAAGATTTCTTGACTACAAACGAACATATCTTGACTACAAGGACCATTACTTATTACACCAATTATTGACTATGACATGACAACATTTCTTGACTACAAACGAACTTGAATGCAAGGATCATTACACTTATTACACCAATTATTGACTATAACACTTTAATACATACGTACTTACTCACCCCTGAAGGAACCTAATACAGACCAATAGTACAGTAATAAAGTAAATGTCCTTCCTTTTAAAAAGGGGTGAGTAAGCACGTATATATTGAAGTGTCATAGTCAATAATTGGTGTAATAAGTGTGATGGTCCTTGCAGTCAAGATATGTTCGTTTGTAGTCAAGAAATGTTGTCAGTAGAAGACTAAGAACAGTAACATTCAGTTATATGTGTAATGTTTGTATTCTCCTCTTGACTCCTATAAAAGGAGGAGGCTTCTACCGATGTAAGGGCAGACTTAAGCAATATATCTGTTTTGTTTATATCTCTAGTGTTGTGTTTATGAATGATATATATGCAATGCTCGTTTCTCAAACAAAAATTTTGCTTCTGTTCTCTCTTCTTTTTTTGGGGGTGGGGGTGGGGGTGGAGCGAGGGTGGGTGGCGAAAAACAAATGTCGGGTACAAACCAAACCAAACCAAAACAAAAACACTCATAGGGAAAACTAAACCAAACCACAAACAGTTGAACAGGTTATAC
Source organism: Rhododendron kiyosumense (assembly GCA_019656275.1). Classification (NCBI taxonomy): domain Eukaryota; kingdom Viridiplantae; phylum Streptophyta; class Magnoliopsida; order Ericales; family Ericaceae; genus Rhododendron; species Rhododendron kiyosumense. The sequence goes on along the minus strand of BPLS01000489.1, from coordinate 477,110 downwards.
TAATACCAGTAGCCAGAAGGTTAGGCACAGACAAAAAAGAAGGTTAGGCACAGACAAAAAAAAAAAAATCCTCCCAGGGCTGAAGTCCCAACTGCAAGCGCTTAAACACATGCCCAGAAAAACGTAAAATTAAATAAAGATCCATAAAATGGTAAAATTATGTGTCTTTACACATAAATGAGTAATGTTTAATAAGTGTAGGACCAAAATTCTACAATCCTGTCCTGAAAGAAAAAAAAACAACAAAAACACAAGAAAAATCTGCCCCATTATCCCCAAGTTGGGAAGAGCATATAGATAGACGAATTTTAGTCTTTATTGTAAACTTTTCTATTCCGGCTAATGTTGCTGTCGTTGCTGCTACAAATGGAATCCTGGTCCCAACGCCAAAAATGGGAAAATCCCACGACACCAACTGATGTATCATTTAAACTTACCCTCATGAAGGTTGCTCTGGTCCTCGAGTAAAGAACACAGAAATAGATGGAATTTGCAGCCAATGCGTTTCAAGAGTGATCTTTCACTTGCCACGCTTTTTGGCTTGGCTGTATAGGATAACTCCAACGACAGTGAGTGAGTAGCCGAGCATCCCAGTAAATGAGACCGGATTTCTAAATACCAATATCGAGACCACCACAGCCACAGCCCCTTTTGCATTGCCCAGTACCTGGAGAAAGGAGTACCGATTATTCTTATCATGCAGAAACTCGGCATGGGGGAAAATATTCAAAAACTTATTAATGTCAATATTCGAATGGATCATGAATTGGACTAGAGGACCCCAATAGTCGGACATCTGATAGAGCATACAAGTCTGCTCAATTTTGCCTTCTATGGTGGAGCATACAACCAGTCTTGTTTTCACTGCAAATGGTAAGAACTCTCATCGCTTCCTTAAACAGTGGCATTGTTGTGAACTCTCAGCCGTAAAAGCCATTCAGCTATCATTCCAGGGATATTGTGATCTTTCTATAATTGCTAGTGTATAAAATCCTCAAATTTGTCATTTAAAACAGGATAAGTTCCTAGCCAAAAGATGATCCAGTGATAAGACAATTATCATCTCCCCTTCCCATTTATTCCCCCTAAACTGTACCACCTACAGAGGAAAGCCTTCGTACTGTTTTTATGTTCAACTACCGTGCACATCAGAAAGCTGTTCTCTATTCAAGGCCTTCCTAAAAGAGAAAAAATGGCTCCACAACTTCCTCACCACCAAAGAGGGACCTTCAAAGTTCCAGGAGTCGAAAACAAATAGCGCCAATATTTTTGGAAATTGAATTACGTAATTGGTTTTCCCAGTTTTTCATTTTTTATTTTGGCAGAGCCACTTACTTAAACAGAACAAGATGCCACTTTTCGCTTAGATATAACAATCGCTAAATGCACCGCCAGTGTTATACTTCCAAGGCACTCTTTCTTAGCATGGAAGACCCCGACATTTAAAAGGGCCGCAGATGTAGCAATATCCTGTATTCATATTCCAATGATCTCACACTTCAGCTTCCTCTGATTTCTTTTCAGACACAGCTGATGTTCATTTTGGTCCCAAAAAAATTGTTCTCATGCGAGCATTAATAGAAATATGGATCCTTACTGAAACACATGGAATAAAAAGATCAAAACATAAAGGGAGGCATACCTGTAGAGTCAGAGCACTTGTGTGCTTTGTGACCAAAAAATTGGTCAGATTCACGAAGTATGCCAAGGCAGAATTGAAAAGCAGATACCAGATGATCCTAATGTCATCTCTTGCAAGGGCTAGGGTTAGACCCACTACATTTTCTTCCATAAACAGTGTTGCAGGAAGTAGAAGTAGGACAGCAATTGGAGCCATGTACAGGAGGAGGTTCATAGAATTCAGCTTTTCCCTGGAACAAAACAATAATTTCTTCAGTGTTCATTTCCATACTTAAATCTACTTTGAATGGACACGAAAAAAAAAACTACGAAATTCTCCCCTCAATCTAAACTGAATGAGTACACAGAATTAGTGACTATTACCCTTCAGAAGAAAGCAAAATTCCTTGAAGCACCGTTTTGAGGGCCCTTGCAGCCGTAGCACCAATACACATAATAAAGCCAAATAGATGGAAACTTGGCTCCCCCTACAGCCAAGACAAGGAAAAGATAAAAGAATAAGAAGCTAAACAGTTCACTACAAGAATACTTTCCCCAATAACAGCAGAAAATGCATTTCGCTTATTCATAAGACTTAAAATGAAACTACCTACTTATGTCTATATTGGATACCTGAGCTGACTAATAGAAGACTGACGGTTCCTCAACAGGATTTATGGTTTGAGGAAGTTATCACGACTCAGATGTTACTGAGTTCCATAATTTCCACGAATTAAAATCAAAAGATTCCTGCTATAACTACAACAATCAAGTGTAGGCAACTTCATTTTCATGAATTCAGATTGCATAAAACAATGAAGAAATGTAAGTGAGCAATACCTTCCTCAGCTAAGCACACAGTCATTATGAGATTTGGTTAGAACTTAGATATCAGGACTCAGGAGTGTTGGCTGTTTTTCCCTTTTCCCCTTGTGTGAAACAAGGCCGACTCAAATAATACAGGGGCAGACTTGGTTCTCTATAGAACAAGGGCTAACCTGGGATCATTCCATACCTAAAACAGGCAGATAGAACAACTTTTCTTTGTTGCTCATTGCCAGTTTGAAAAACAATGGAAGCACTAGGAGCAACTTATTTACTACACTTTCGATGATCAGTTATTTAAATCTGGGCAGCGGGACTAATGCTTTTCCTATCACATCTCATGAAAAATCCTTTTCGCTCCTTTACCTAACCCGTTCTTACTTATGTTTTATCATACGAATCTTTCGCCTCACCTACTGGTACCTGGTACCCCATCTCCGTACCACGTCAAGTTTTACTTATCGGACTCTAAAAGTTAACTAGCGACATCGTCAAGCTATCTTTGTAAAGGGGTGTAATCTTAGTCACATAATCCTTCATCCACACTTCTACTGGGGATATTAGGCTATATCAGAACAGGGAAAGATACTGGAGGGAGTTGTGCTTTTCCCACATTGGCCAGGAAGAGATGTGAGACGAGATTCTTCAACCATTACTTCTGTTGCCTATACATAGGCTATCTTGGCTTGCGAAAGTTGTTAGAGCGAAGGCACTTTCTTCCGGAAGGGGAAAGATTGAATCTTGAAAGACTGAGCCCCCGGCTAGGAAGATCGGGAGGTTTAGGTCCATCCACTCTTGCTTTTGCAAACTTTAGTAGTTTGGAATGCTTTTGAAAGACACTTTCATGCTCGCTCATGCAGATTGGTAGAGCTGCAAACGAACTGAGCTACTCGCGAGCAACTTGTGGCTCGGCTTTGCTCGATTTGTTCAGGAAACGAGCTGAGCTCAAGTTTAGGCTCGTTTACTAAACAAGCCGAGCTCGACACTAAAAAGCTCGGCTCGTTTGTATAAGCTCGACATATTTAAAAAGGCTCGTTAAGTAAATTATCTAGGCTTGGTACGTTAAGGGTTTGGCTCATCTTTATGCTCGAGTTTTAGGCTTCTCAAACACGACTAAGTTCGGCTCAGCTTGTTTGCACCCCTACGCAGACAGACTATGTGAGTTAGGGTATAATCCACCTAATGGTAGAAACTATCAAACTCAAATAATTGACTCGACAACTAAAAGTACACAAAAATGTGATCAACAAAATCCAATAATGAAAGACAAAAGCAAAAAGGCCCATACCCCACTGGCGATGATGACACCAGTAACAACAGGAACCAGAGCCAAATAAGTAAGCCAAGCCTCCCTCTTGAACGTCACCGCGTAGGCAAACACCGCCGTGAAAAACGGCGTCGTGGCCCCGATCGCCTGATTGAACGACACCGGCAGGAACCGGAGCGATATGTTGCCGCTGACGACGGACGCGCAGAACACCATGCTCAGCGTGAAAATCTTCGCGAACTGGACGCTGGACTTCAGGGTCTGCAAGGGGACCATCCTTAGCCACGCGATGGCGACGTAGCTGAAGAGCGAGCAGGCGGTCATGTGGCACATGGTGAGGAAGATGGGGTACTTGAAGCCGTAGTTGGAGAGCAGGTACTTATTGAGGAGCAAGACGCCGATGTTGGAGGAGTACCAGGAGGTGATGAGGCCGACGGTGAAGAAACGGCTCGAGGGCTTGGTCGAAGACATTGTGATGAATGTAGTAATGGTGTGTGTTTTAGGGATTGGAAATGGGAATCGCTGATGGAGGAGAGAGAGGAGATGGTTGGACCATTCGAGGGGGAAGGAGATCACTTGCGTTCATGAGTGTGGTTAGCATTTCAGAGAGAGAGAGAGAGAGAGGAGTTTTAAAACCAGAGGTAAACGTGTAGAGGGAAAGTGACTTTTTAATATTTTTAGGTTTTTTTTTTGTTGGACGGTTCCAGATGTTTGGGCCAACCTACGCGCAGCTCGAGTATTCTTTTTTTCGGTTCGGTCAAAAGTTGGTGGTTAACATTGAAATTAGGAAATTCGAAAGAGATTTCTTTCTTGCAATCTAGTTCAAGAGATTATTAAATTTCGAATCTGGGATATATAAGAAAAGGAATTGTGGATGTGAAGGAATTTAGGATCCTGATATAAGAAAATACTTGTGAAAAGTTATTCAATAAATTGTTTTGGAAGATATCATGTGCTAATTGAATATGGTGCATCTAATGAGGCTTTAGGTTAGGCTTGCTTTGTGAAACTTCTTGTCCTAGTTGTGGTGGTGCATAATGTAAGCAAAGGGTACTTAACTTTAATTGGCAGTTTTTTTGGGGATCTGGGACTTTAATTAGCATTCACATGTACAGTTTTTGTCAATATTGTATACATCAGCGGGGGTTAACGAGATGTTAATAGGTACTAGTCTACAAGAAGTTTCAGAGGTTAGCCCTGAATTTTAAACACTCACGACGGGGCTCGAATCCTAATCTCCCAAATGATGAGGATCAGGAGATGCCAACTGAGCCAGACCTCATTTGCCACATGTACAATTCTTAACCATATGTTGCAATTAGTAAATGTGTATAACTTCCGCAATGTAAAGAAAGCTTGTGTCCTTTATTTCTGTGTGTTACGAAGAATGTGACTTTGATCATCTTTTCTTGTAAATGGGTAATTTTGTTCAAGGCAACTCCAAATTGATTGCTCAAACAAGTCTAAAATTTGTAGCATGTTAGTACTAGGGTAGGATTCTGATCATATTTTACAAAGCCAAAAAAGAAGGAACTTAGAATTGAGAAAAAGTGATGAAAAATCTCTTCAAGATATGATTATTTTGAGTCCGTACTTTACGACAAACTTGGATTACCGACTCTTACATAAGTCAATCAAAAATGTTATCAAGTGGGATTAGTTCAGAACTTTTTGAAAGGAATAATAACTGTAAAAACCAATTCTGTCTTTGTTTGGTAAGTAAAATCTTACCTAATTTGACTCGTGTGGTCAGACTTTCAAAGAGAAATTTGAATAAGAGGAGTGTTACCAACTTTTCAGGGTAGTGAAGAAAATAGTAAAGAAAAACCCACCATGCCATTTTAATTCAGAAAATATTACCGTACGATGTAAAGAGCTCTATATCTTGAGGATGAGTCCATTAATTCATGTTTCCCGTTGAAAATTTCACCTATTGGATCCGATACAGCGACAGAAATGGACAAATCCTACTGAAGCCTAGGAAATTAAGAGATTTATTTGGAACGGGTCATCTGAGACAGAAATGATAACACTAGCTAGTTTAACGATGCCAACACAGGAGCACCACCACTTGAAATGAGTGATTAAATTATCCAAGGCTTATGGTATGCATATTTCTGGTATTTAAAAGCTTTTTAAAATCCATCAAAAACAAGGACGGTCGAAGTCAATATTAGGCAAGTACACAAAACTATTTAGGCTGTATTTGGAAGATAGAATCATGGTCAAAAGATTAGCGAAGCTGCTAAATTTATCTGCTTATGTTACCTAACACTTGCTTTCCTTCTGAAGAAATGCACAGATTAGCAAATCCAAACACCGGCTTGATTTGATGAAATTCAAGTTCAAAAAGTTCATTGGGTGGAGCCTTTCCGAGAACAAAAATGGTGCATGAATTGAAACAGTAAACAAAATCAGCACATTTTTTCCCAAAATTCTATCCTCGTACCAAACAAGCAAGTCTCTAAACAAAAGGCCATTCAGGCTCCAGATAACACAAGATACTTCAACTCCATCTCTAATGATAAAAAAAAAAACAGATGCCGGAGAATCAACAATGATCTCAATCTGGCAGTCATATCCTTCTGAAATCATCGCTGACAGACTGCACCTTCTTGACGAACTACAAACAGAACACATAGAAAGACTTAGAGACAGAACAATAAGATGTGATACAAAAGAGGTAAACAAAAGACCACTGGGCAACATTTTGCAGGAATCAAATATTTAATATTTTCTAGGTTTCTTCAGCAACGCTTATAATTAAGGCAAAGGCAAGTAACTATCAGAATTCAGAAGAGTAGAAAACCCTGTGAAGTAAATTAGTTTGAATCCAAATTCAATGTCATCATTTCCTTTAATTGCACCCACTAACTTTCGCATATACTTAAAACTATCATTCGAAGTAGCTTTGGAAAGCTACACGCTCTTTCATTGACTTTTCAAACTGGGTAACACATTCGAGAAACGAAAGGCACTAGCACATGCAAGACAAGGCATATAAACCAATACGAGAATCCTTCTCCTAGTGACTCGTACCATCAAAAATACTCCCATGGGCACAAAAAGCTTGAATTTGTTCGTCCAAAAGACAGCCAAGTATGAACCACCAAATATACTACACGGATTCAATCCGCAACCCAGAAACAAGGTAACCAAACCCCAGTCACTCATCAGACAAATAATTGCTTTTCTTGAAAATCTTCATCAATAAATATCACACTACCAATCAAAAGTAAACTACAAAAAAAAAAAAAAAAAAACCCATGATGAGCAACACAACATGACCAAGCCCAGATTACTCATCCTACATAAAATCAAACCCACTCTCAGTTTTCTAAAACACTGATAACTGATAAGAACACAAGGGTAAGGAGATGATACCTCATATATTGCTGGGGTACATGAAGACCCTAACCCTAGCTCCCTTCAAAATACCAACAATTTCATCAATTAGAACAACGGCACAAGCAAAAGACCTTGGTCACAACATCTCTGTATATATATAATCAATGAATATTGACTGTAGCTCTATACCATGGATTTGGGAGGGAGGTTCGACTTGAACTTAGCACGAACGACACCGCTGTTACCGTGAGGCCTGATGACCTTTCCCCAAATGCAACGATAATGTGTTCCATCCCTCTTCACCTTGGCCTTATAGATGTAGGCCATGCGCTTCCCTTGGTACCATGTCACTTCCTCCTTTGTGTTCACTCCTTCAATCTGAATCAGAGAGGTGTTTGGGTACTGGTTCGACTTTGACCTAAATCCCAAATCAACCCCATTCAATACCAGCATTAACAACCTAAACCCCAAATAACAAAATAGAGCTTCTAGAGAGAGATTACAAGTCACCTCTTGTAGCCGAGGATGGTTCCCCTGACGTACAGTCTGAATTCAAACACGAAATTCCAAGCAATAATTAGTCTCTGACAAATTACTTATTCAGAATTTCAGATATACATCATTTGATTGAGTCTGAATCCAAACATGAAATTCAAGCGATAATTAGTCTGTCGAAATACTCATTTCGACGGCATATACAGCTCTAAATGTATATTTTCGCATCATTTATTAAGTCTGAACCCAAACATGAAATTCAAGCGACATATCCACATCATTTTATCGAGTTCGAGTCCAAACAATACATCTCAGCTAACAACGAAGCATGAAAGGTAAACGAGAAATCTAAGCGATTCTTAGGTTCTGACGATATTACAAGTACGTATATCTACAAATGACAATGCATAGGTGAATTTTATTCAGATGAAATGAAAGTGAAAGAGCTAAGGTTTGAGAAGATCAAAGACCTGACACGCTCGCCTTGGCGTCCCTTGACCATTTTCGGAGGAGGCTCGAGGTGAGTGGCAGAGACGACTACTGCGATGAACAAAGATCAAAACCCTAATCGCGGTTTGAAGGGATGAGGTCAATTTATACGGAGGGTTGCATTGGTGGGCCGGAAATGGGTTTATGGGAAGTTTTTTGGAGGAAACTATGGGCCAGAAAGCCCATGAATTTTGTACGTGAGATATGGGCGGGATTAGCCATTGCTATGGGCTATTTTTCCGGACCGGGGCGAGATCTGGGCCGTCTTAAAGTTTTGTAATCCGGACCATAGATCACTCTTTTAGACAGCTCTAATCACACACTACACTCTTGTAGTGCATCCGTGCCGGATCCTCTTCGTCCCTTCTATTTTCTAAGATTCTTTCATACGTTAAAAAATAATACTATCTACTATAAATAAAGTATTAACAAAAATAATACCGACAAAGGTATCACTGTGGTTTACACAAACAATTAGCAAATCTGTTACTTCAAGGTAATTTACCTTAATAATCTTGACAAGTTAATTTGACAAAAAAAATACAATATTCTTACGAATAGTCTATCGAATTTTACTAGGGTAGGATTCTGATCATATTTTACGAATCCAAAAATAACGAGGGAAAATTGAAAAGACAAACTCTAACTGTGTGGTCAATCTTACATTTATTTTCTTTTTAATAGAGAAGTGAAAAATCTCTTCAAGATATGATTATTACGAGCCCATGCTACATGATAAATTCGGATTACCGACTCTTACTAAAGAGGTTTCACCTAAGCCCATCAAGACGTTATCAAGTGGAGTTGAAGGTAGGAGAAGGGCTGCTAAATTCACAATTGATTCTTTGACAAACTCAAATGAAAAAATATTGATGTGAAAACGATGGAAGTATCAAGTGGGATTAGGCTGAAACTTTACAAGGATTAGTTTCTTTAAAATTGTCAAATCTTGGTTTTTCTGTTTTGATAAGCAAAATCCAACTAATCTAGCTAATTTGATTTGGGGTAGCCATTTAGCCAATAGATAAGCACCATGTACTTTTACACATTAGACAACCGGTTAAAAATGCCACCCGGTTATTTTAAATTAGTAGAGTTTGTCACTAAGATTAGAATTAGAGGATGTTAAATAAGTACTATATACTGTACTACGGAGTAGTAACTTTGACTTTCAAGAGGAAGGAATGAAATTCGAGTTGGAGAGAATCAAATCTCGTTTAACTCACTAATTTTCTGCTAATTCCCCACTAATGTATACAATATTGACCAAAAAAAACTTACTGAAGAAATCATTCTAATTCTAATTGTTTATTTTCTGGGTGGTGAAGAGAACACGAAAGGAACGCCACCCAGCATGCCAAGCACAGGCTTGATTTGATGAAATTCAGGTCAATCGGGTGGAGCCTTTAGAAGAACAAAAATGGTGCATAAATTGAAGCAGTAAATAAAATCAGCAACATTTTCTCAAAAATTCTATCCTCGTACCATACAAACAAGTTCCTGAACAAAAGTCCGCAAGGCTATTCAACCTCCACAAAACACAAGATACTTCATCTCTAATTATAAAAAAATAAAACACAGACGCCAGAGAATCAATAATGATCGCAATCTGGCAGTCATAACCTTCTGAAATCATCGCTGACAGACTGCACCTTCTTGACGAGCTACAAACAGGAAAAAAAATAGACTTACAACCAGAACAATACGGTGTAACATATGAGAGGTAAAAACATGAGCACTGGGTAACATTTTGCAGGAATCATATATTTTGTAGATTTCTACGGAGATGCTAATTATTGCAGCAAAGGTAGGACAAATAGCTATCAGCAAAAGCAACCCTGTGAAAATGATAAGCCTAAATAATCTCTTGAAGCGGATAAACATCTCAAGAAGTAATACATATACGATTAGCTATTGCAGACTCTCAGTGTATACACAATAAGAGGGAAAAGATATACATGGAATTGTACAAAAAAACAGGGCAAAATTTAAATAATGACAATTAAAAGCAAACATCTAAATAGCCCCTCCCACCCAATTTCAACTGCTTCAATAAGATTTTCAGTAAATAGCCCCTTCAACCCATTTTCTTGGTCCTTTATGGGAAGTTCAACTGTTAATATGTAAGAATCCAAATTCAAAGGCATCATTTCCTTAATCGTCTCCCACCCACATTAGCATATATACTTTTAACAACTATCATGGGAGGTAGCTTTGGAAAGCTACATGCGTTTTCTTTGACTTTCCAAACCGGACAATACATTAAAAAAGTATTAACGGAAGGCAGCAGATGCCTCTCCCATGCAAAGTGAGCGCTCCACCATTTTCCACAAATATGGGAAAGAGCCAGTAAAGACTAGTTAATTTTTATCGAAACACATATGCAACACTGAACTTCAAATGACCTCTTTTTCAGACGTGGTGGCATCACAAAAGCTCATTTAATAATGCAACTTATCAACTGAAGCATAAGTGCCAGAGGTTAACAAACCAATATTTCAAAACATCAAATTGCATTATTGCATAGCTCAAAGGCCAAAGCATCCTAATTTATTAGGACAAATTCCTCAACGAATCTTTCCCCGAAATGCATCTAACATCCGGGAACATAACATATAATCTCCATTAATCCAGTATACCTAAGGAAACAGTAGCACATGCAAGACAAGGCACATAAATCAATACTGGAATCCTTCTCCTAGGGACTTATCTGATCAGAATTACTCGCTCGTGCACAAAACGCTTGAATTCGTTTGTCCAAAACACATCTAAGTACAACCACCAAATGTACTACAATGATTTGATCCGTAGCCTCAAAAAAAAGATAACCAAACCCAGGTCCATCATCAGACAAATATACACTTTTCCTTATATTCTTTGTCCATATATGTTAAAATGCCAATCAAAAGGTAAACTACACAGATACAAACCATCATGCAAAAAAAAATACAACCAAACCCAGATTACTCATCATATATTCATATGTATAATCAAACCCACTATCAGTTTTCTAAAACTTAGGTATAGGAAATCCTACCTCATATATTGCTGGGGTACATGAAGACCCTGACCCTAGCTCCCTGCAAAATATCAATGGTTTCATCAATTAAAACGACGCCTCACTCGCAAAATATAAAAACGGCAATGGGTATTGAGTTTAGCTCTATACCATGGATTTGGGAGGGAGGTTCGACTTGAACTTAGCTCGAACAACACCGCTGTTACCGTGAGGCCTGATGACCTTTCCCCAAATGCAACGATAATGAGTTCCATCCCTCTTCACCTTGGCCTTATAGATGTAGGCCATGCGCTTCCCTTGGTACCATGTCACTTCCTCCTTTGTGTTCACTCCTTCAATCTGAATCAGAGAGGTGTTCGGGTACTGGTTCGACTTTGACCTGAATCCCAAATCAACCCCATTCAATACCAGCATTAACAAAACCTAAACCCCAAATAACAAAATAGAGCTTCTAGAGAGAGATTACAAGTCACCTCTTGTAGCCGAGGATGGTTCCCCTGACGTACAGTCTGAATTCAAACACGAAATTCCAAGCAATAATTAGTTTCTGACAAAATACTTATTCAGATATACACAAAGCTGTAAATGGGTATTTTCACATCATTTGATTGAGTCTGAATCCAAGCATGAAATTCAAGCGATAATTAGTCTGTCGAAATACTTATTTCGACGGCATATACAGCTCTAAATGGATATTTTCGCATCATTTATTGAGTCTGAACCCAAACACGAAATTCAAGCGATAATTAGTGTCTGTAAAAATACAGCTGTAAAAAAGGACATTTCCACATCATTTTATCGACTTCGAGCCCAAACAACATATCTCAGCTAACAACGAAGCATGAAAGATAAACGAGAAAGCTAATCGATATGTATAGGTGTATTTTATTGAGATGAAATGAAAGCGTAAGAGCTAAGGTTTGAGAAGATCAGAGACCTGACACGCTCGCCTTGGCGTCCCTTGACCATTTTCGGAGG
>BPLS01000489.1:426394-455069 GCA_019656275.1 Rhododendron kiyosumense | reverse complement strand
ACACAAGGTGCGAGATATAGGAAAAGCAGGTGTACCATATGAACACAATGTCACACAGACATGCGGCATCTTAGATTCACTGAATCACTGATACCAAGTTTTGAACCATGTCATGTTTCTTCCTAGCATCATCACGTGGGTAGTAAAGAGAACGACATTTTCAAAATCCCTATTTGCCACTAGGTGATTATAGACTACAAAATGTTTTGCACCAATACCAACTTCAAAAATCACAGTGGTTGTAAACTTCTCCAGTCATATGGAGTCCACATGACTCCTGCCACATAAAAGGCAAAGACCAGTGAGTTCTTTTGCCACTTCATAGTGTCATCTCAGGTCACCATCCAACATGTACCCTTTCTCCTCCTCTTTTTGTTTGTGCTCTCCAATTTACTTCTTCCAAATACGTGCATCAAGGTAAGTGAACAGATCACATCTTCTGCAGATCGCAGGTAAACCCAAGATCCTTTCAAGAAAGTTTTATATATCTTCAGCATTCAGATCTAAATATCAATTAAGAGCATCCAAACAAGATTTGAAAAAAATGAACCACAAATACAAAATAGCAAGATTTTATTTTATGTTTTGGGCGAAGGAACACATATAATCTATATAAATCCATCATCCAGTAAGAGAATTGTTTGTGTTAAACCAAATGGCTGTGTCATAGCAAGAACAAAACCCAAGGATTCTCAATTAAAATCGCAGCCAAGTATAAATGACCAATTATTGACTCAAAAAGCAGACAAACCTCGTCATATCCCATAGATAAAGCTGAGCGGTGCACCGCATCCTTAAAATCTTCCATTCTGTCCCTGACTCTCGCCATACTCTAGCATCAAATGGATAAAGTGTAAGTTATGACAACCTATGCAAAATAGCATCCTCGAAGATTCACGACAATGTTAAACAAACACGAGAATAAATGGCTTATAAAAACTAGCCCAAAAATATAACCACCCTCCAAACCCATGTTGATGTTCAATAGGTAGCAGAATACCAGTTTCATTCATATTTTCCTTAGCAATCAGAAAGCAAAATCCCACTTCCGCATTAATCAAAGGTCTCAAAAAAGAGAATTCGTGTTGCAGAGAATTATGGAAAACACAGCCATATGAGGTGAATAAATAACAGGTTCCCTTCTTTTTGTGCTCATAAGACCATCTCCAGACCTTCCCCATTTTATGACCCAAACTGAAAATTTGGGTAAAATTATCAAAAATCCATCTCCAATGCTTACGCAATGTGTACCCATTTTGAGGTTTTACCCATTTGTATCCCCAAATGAGGGACAACCCAAATCTTTTACCCAAAATTCCAACAGCTAATTTTAGTGGGTTCTGGTTGGTTCAGGTGGTGGTAGTCGGTGGTTCAGGTGGTGATTGGTGGTTTAGCCAAGATGCAGGAGAGAGAGAGAGAGAGAGAGACCCGAGGTGCTCTGGCAAAGATGGCGGTGAAGACGGAAAAGAAACAGATTTATATATCTCTCTCTCTCCTCTCTCTTATATTTACATTATTGCCATTGGTTATCATAAAAACAATAAATAGGGATCAAATTTGAGTTTAGGCATTGTCATTGAAGATGCACCTCCCCAAATTGAGTTTTTACTAAAAATTTGACTCAAATTTGTGGGCAAAAAAAAGGGCAAGGACTGGAAAGGGCAATTGGAACAGTGAAACTCAGTATCCACAATGTGCTGAAATTATGAAAATCCAGTTTCTGATACATTCTTAAGAACTAAACAAGGGCCTGCCATGGGTAGTGTCTGGATTCGGCATCCAAATTCTCTTTCGAGGAGTAATTTCAGCATCTAAATTAAGCATAAAATCACAGTTAACAGTGATGTAGACGAGAGAGAGAGAGAGAGAGAGAGAGAGAGAGAGAGAGAGAGAGAGAGAGAGGGTACATACTCGATCTTGGGCTGGTTTTGATGGCGTTGAATTGAAGAGGTGCAATTAACGGGAGTAATTTGTGACAACTGACAAGGAACAAATTCCTACTTTCATCCACCTCAATAAGTCTATGGAGCACGAAACCAGCCCACGCTCAAAAAACACGCCGCTGACGTGGTGTGGGCCCCGCGTCAGCTTTAATCCAAAATAAAAAACGCTGTTAGTGCATGAAACAAATCAATACAGCTCAAGAAAGTGCTATAATTGATTAATTGGAGTGGTCACATAAGATTGATTAACGAGGGGACTTTCACGTAGCTGTAGGGAACATCAATAACTATGCCTTTTAAAATCAGGAAACACAATCTAGGCGCAGAAAAACCTGTGATATGCTCTGCTACTGATATTAAACTTTCAGTTGACACAACAGTAGACATTAGCTCAGTTGAAAAGGCGTGCATTATAGTATCATTTAAGGGCATAAGCTTAATTAGTTCAAATGAAAAAAAATAAAAAACTCAAACCATCAGATAATCACTGATAAACGCATTCGAAGGATCCCAGATAATCGTGAAATATGAAACCAGAAATACATAGTTAGGGTTCGACCCAAAAAAATCCCCAATTTTTTTTTTCTTGTTTGAACAAGTTATACTGAAATTAAAGGCTAGAATCGACTGAAATTGTAGGGGTCATCGGCAACCCACAAATACATAGATGAGGAGAGACAGAGACCTTGGCGCTGGATTTGTCGTCGGTGGTGCGGCGATTTTCGCGAGGGGTTGGTCGACGGAGGTCGACCCGGTGGTGCTGGTGGTGGTCGCCGGAGGTCAAGGTGAGGCAGGTGGTCGCGCGATCAGTTCGTCGACTTCCTCTTCCTCTTCCTCTTCTCTCTCTCTCTCTCTCTCTATTTCGTGTTAAGTCCAGTTCAATTTTTTGTGGGGCGATTCAAAATTCCAGCAAAATTTTTTTTTTTTTTGCTTAAAGCTGAAGTGGGGCGTTTTTGAGGACAAAGAATCCAACACTAACTCGCGTTTAACAGACGCGAGGTTCTTCAAACGACGTCGCCTGGGTTCATTAATACTTCGCAGGTTTAACATAAGAAGTAAATTGAAACTTTCTAATTCGTAAATTGTGAACTCAATCTGGTTTGTTTATATAATCGAAACCGTTCAAGTCGTAGATCATGTTAATGAAATATACCATGTTAAAAATAATATGAATCGAATTTCGATTACTTCATAATCGGAAATGATTTGTGTAGATTTTAATTCAGTAAAATAGATTCGGCCTCACTGAACTGAATCAAACATTTCCTAAGTTTAATGTGTTATTTGTAAATTGTGAACTTTATCACGGTTTATATTTACGATCGAGGCTATTCAAGTTGTAGATCGTGTCAAGAAGATAAACCATGTTGAATTATCATATCAATCGAATGGTGGTTAGTTCATAATCGGAGATGATTTGTGTGAAATTATTTTTTCGAAAATAGATATGATCACAGAGGATCTTTGTTGTTATGGAAGCACGCTGACGTGAAGATGGGTCCACGCCACGTCAGCTTGCAGGGAGAACAAAGGAAGGCTGAATTCGTATCCAGATCTGGTTCGGGGGGAGAGAGACGAGAGAGAGAGAGAGAGAGAAGAGTTCGACAAGTTCAGAGGCGACCAGGGGCCACCATCGGCGATCAGAGGCGACCAGGGGCCACACCGGCGACCACCACCACCGGCTCCCTTCGCGAAAATCGACCAACCACCGGGAAGGTCTCTCTCTCTCTCTCTCTCTCTCTCTCTCTCTCTCTCATGTTAAGCAGAACTTCGGTTTCCCCACTAGAACTTAATCCAAGAACAAGTTCAAACTCAAAAAATATAGGGTTTCCTGTTTAAGTGAAATTGGGGATTTCTTTTGGAATTAAGGTTAACACCATGGAGTGTGGATTCTCGATTTTGCTTAGCTCTAGAGTGTGATTGCAATTTTTGTTTCTAGGTTTTGTGATCTTGAAATCCACAGTTTGGAAAAAAGATTCGATCTTTTTGGTTTTTGACAATAGGAGAACTGGCTGGTTGTGATTGTGCCAATGCGGCAGTCGGCTTCAATTTCATGCTTTTCTTATGGTTTTGTGAGATTGTGTAATGGGAAATTTGCAATCATGAGATTTCTCGGACAGGGGCTGCATTTTATGCTTGATGATAATCTCCGTCTCAGAGTAGAGATGAATGGAGTTATCAAGGTGATATAGGCAGGAATCCGACTCGTGACACAGACAATCTGTGGACAGAGTATGTATGCAGGATGAATTTCAGCAAAAACGGTCAAAATAACTATACGTGTGAGTATTCAGCCTGAAAACTAAAATTGTGATTAACCCCCCAAGTGATTGGGACTTAAGGCTCGGTTTGGTTTGGTTGGGCTAGTTGTGAAGGCATAGGACTTGGGGTTTGCTCCCTAAGGTAAAAAACCTGTCAGATGTTATGAACTCCTTTGGGGCTAGTCCATGCCTAGGTTTTCTCTGGCTTAATTGGGGACCCTGCAAGTGGGCGGTGGGATTGGTCCTCCAGGATTAGTCGAGGTGCGCGACTGGCCTAGACACCTAAGTCATGGAAAAAAAAAAACCTAATACTGCAATTTTTGCGGATTTTGCTGTCGGTTTTTTTTTTTCCCCGGCTTTAGTCTCTACTTCCAATTTTGGTGCCCATTCTCTTATCTGGATTTTGGCTACTCAAATTCTGTTTTCTTGACCCACTCTGTATTTCACTAGTTTTATTTTTGGTTTTTTGAGTTATCAGACAAGTGAAAACAGTTGGATCATTGTTTCCCCTGATAATTGTTTAAAGTTTCGTTAATTGCACCAAAATTTTTGAATTGGTGAGACCAGAAACTCCCCTTTAAGTGAAGTAATAAATTAGGGTGGGATTGTCTACAAACAACTTCTGTGCTTATCATGGCATAGTTCATGCCTAAATATCTGAAGGAAGCATAGAAAAGGGAAGGGGAATTTGGAAGATTGACTAAAGGTGGTTCAGTTGTAAGGTTTCCCTCTTGCAGTAGGGTTTGGTGCTGGTATTGGTGTGAGTTGTACGGAGTGTCTTCTTGCACCATTTCATTCCGGTGTCCAAAGTCTTGGCTGATTTCTTTTCATATGCATTTTGTCAGAATTTTTGGCATTTTCCAAGCTTTCTCATTAAGGTTTATTGTACAAGTTAGGAATTGTTAGTTTGTTCGAGTGTTAAGGTAGGTTTATATAGGTATATGGTTTCTCTCCTTTACCGAGTAAGGCTGCATACATGTGACCTTCCTCGAACCCCATTGTGGCAATGGCTTTGTGCATTTAGGGTGCCATTGTATAGGATATGCATGGAT
Organism: Rhododendron kiyosumense; assembly: GCA_019656275.1. Lineage (NCBI taxonomy): Eukaryota > Viridiplantae > Streptophyta > Magnoliopsida > Ericales > Ericaceae > Rhododendron > Rhododendron kiyosumense. The sequence continues at coordinate 449,813 of BPLS01000489.1, read as the reverse complement.
ATGCTTGAGCATCATTTTCTTATGACAAGATCACCATGGCTGTTGATAAGTAAATAATTATATATATAAAGGGATTGCCAACCAAATACAAAAAAAGGCCACAAGACAAAAATGCCCTATACACTCCCCAAAGAGTGGAAAAGCTCAAACTAGTCTAAAAGTTGGTCAAGAGATGGATTACAATCTCTCTTGTCCCAACTATACAAACTATTCTCCAAACAACTTTTTAATCTAAAAATGGGCTTTTCTACCTCCGCAAAACACCTAAAATTCCTTTCTCGCCAAATAAACCACATCATGCAAAGAGGAATCATTGTCCAGACTCGCATCCTTCTCTTTCCCACTTTAGCACCTCTCCAAACAATTAATAGTTCCATCACATTCCTAGGCATGGTCCACTGCATACCAAATCAAGAAAGCACCAAAGTCCATAACTCCCACTCCACCGGGCAATGAATAAGAAGGTGATTGACCGTCTCCGCATCCCTTTTATACATACAACACCAATTCACAATGATTTGCTGCCTTTGGATCAAATTATCCAAAGTAAGGATCTTGCCTTTAGCCGCGCAACATACAAAAAAACTCACCTTTAACACTGCCGTCTTCCAAATTGCTTGCCACGGAAAGGAAGAAGTAACCCTCCTACAAAGAACTTGATACTAAGATTTCACCTGGAAAGATCCGGATTTAGACAAGCTCCAATGCATCTCGTCTTCCCCTTCACCTATTCTACGAATATCATACACTCTTGAAAGCAAAGTAATCAAAGCATTCTCCTCCCAATCGCACACATCCCTACGCAAACGAATATCCCAAACTAGGGCCCTATGCTGAAAATGGAGATAATCGAAGACGTTTGCATCTCTATCACGAGCCAATAGATATATACTCGGACAAGCCTCTCGCAATCTGACATCCCCACACCACACATGCTCCCAAAATTTCACCCTACTCCCATTGCCAATCACCATATGAATATTCTTTTCAAAAGCATCCCAACCATTCATGATACCCCTCCATTGCGCAACCCCGTAAGGCAATCTCACATTGAGGGCTGACCAATCTCCCCACCTGCTACCACACTTAGCTACTACAACCGTTCTCCACCATCTCTCCCTTTCACACGCAAATCTTCAAAGCCATTTGCCGAACAAAGCTTGATTGAACAACTGTAGACGCCTCACTCCCAAACCCTCTTCTCTAATAGGAGCAAAACCGTATCCCAATCAACTAAATGATACTTGAATTCTTCCCCACACCTTTCCAAAGAAAATCTCTTTGGATCTTCTCTAACCTTTTTGCAACCGAAACCGGAATAACAAACAAGGACATGAAATAAAGTGGGCAAATTAGAGAGCATACTTTTAATTAAAGTGAGTCTACCTCCTTTAGTAATATCTTGACGCTTCCAACCCGCCAACCTTTTCTTAAATCTTTCCACTACTTTGTCCCATGTTGACTTTGATTTGAAGGCTGAACCGAGTGGCAATCCCAAATACTCTATCGGGAGTGACGCCACCCTACAGCCCAATGTCTGAGCAAGAGCTCCAATATCGTCGACCGCCCCAATAGGGATCATTTTAGATTTTCCCAAATTCACTTTAAGTCCAGAAACAGTCTCGAAGCACAAAAGAATACATCTAAGGTATCCCACCTCCATTAGCTCTACATTGCAGAACAAAAGAGTATCATCGGCATAAAGAATGTGCAAAACCAACGAGTTCAAACCATTCCCCCTTCCCATTTCGACGCCATGTAAAAAGCCCTCTTCGACCGCTTTTTGAATCATCCTGCTGAGCACCTCCATAACGAAGATAAAAAGGAGAGAGGATCGCCTTGACGCAAACCTCTAGAAGTCTCAAAAAAACCGATCAGAGTCCCATTCACCAAAACTGACATTCTGACAGAGGAGATGCAAAAACTAATCCACCACCTCGACTGCTCCCCAAAACCCATCTGATGCATAATGTGGAGAAGAAAGTTCCAACCGACATGATCATAAGCCTTCTCTATGTCCAGCTTGCATATGATACCCGGGATACCACTCTTCAATCTTGAGTCCACACACTCATTTGTAACCAACACCCCATCAAGAATTTGCTTACCTTCGACAAAGGCATCTTGAGTATCTGAAACCACCTTTCCAACCATCTTTTTCAAACAAATAGCCAAAACTTTGGCCAACGACTTATAAGCACCCCCAAGTAAACTGATGGGTCTGAAATCCCGGATGTCTTGTGCTCCTCACTTTTTTGGGATCAAGGCCACAAAAGAAGCATTCAAACTTCTTTCAAACTCCCCAAACCTCCAAAAATGCTGGAACATTCCCATTCAGCATGGCTGTTGGAAGCAAGTTGTTTCTATACTGCTTTCAAAGTAAAATCTATGTGGGTAATCTGTAATCATGGTGGCCTAGACAAAGAATAAGGAACTTGTGAAGCTTTGTAAAGACTCTTAGATATTGAATTTTGTCCTACTATTTCTCATTAAGTGCACATTGAATTTGGGGACTGAAGCTAGGGTTTGAACAGAAGGTATAGAAATGTATCTGCTTAGGCTTATTTAATTGATCGAGAACAGTGTGTCTGGAAATGGCATTGGGAGGCTTCCTCGAAACAGGTTGTACCTACTGGCTTCAATAGTTCTTGAGAATGAAAGACATCACCATTTTTTGCATAGTAACTACAGATGATTATTCTGAAACAAAACTCTTTTTCTTGATTAAAATAGTATCTGCTGCTGCCTTTTGGGTTTGAGGGTGCAATCATTTTCTAGCTTTTACCTTCATCCCATGATACAATCTTGCGTATCGTTGTGGAAAGCAAGTCTGGATTCCGTGTTCTGGCAAATCTGAGTGAGTGGATTTTTTTTGGTTTCATTTAAGTGCATGAACATGCTTTACTTGACCTGTTCTGTCATTGTTATTGCCTTATTGGTGGTATGCATAGTGAGCTGTTTGTTGCAAGTGATTAGCAAATGTTCATGATTCAGGGAATGGGTTTTTGGACGTTACTAGAAGGTTGTCTGCTTCTTGCTAACGCATTCGCAATATTAAATGAGGAGCGCTTCCTTGTGCCAAGAGGGTGGAGCTTCCAAGAATTTTCTGGGGTGAGAAGAAATTCTATGAAGGGGCAGCTGATAGGTCTTATTTATGCGGTCCAGTACATGAGAATTCCTCTTATGGCTGCCAACATCGTTGTCATTGCTTTGAAGATAGTTACTGGGTGATTTTCCTTGGTGTGTCATAGCCGACGACAACAATCTTATTTTCCTTTTGGGGATGCGTTTATTGAATTTAGTCTAGATCTTGTTGTCTCTACTTGTGATGTCACGAAAGGCACAAATCTTTATCATTTGGAGAAGTTCATGTGGAAGGTAATTGGTTATGAAGCTGTAATGTTTTGATTGTGGAATAGATTGAGTTTGTGGTGGTGATATTTCATGTTTTCATAATGTTGGTTTTCCAAAAATAGGAGAATGTTTATCATTACCTTGTGAATACAAATGTGGATTCTATGTTTTGAATCCAGGAACAAGTCTGTGTTTTCAATACACTTCACGAAGCAAAACAGTGATCGCTCACCGTTGGAAACGTGTGTTCCTTTGTGAGAGACATAGTGAAAATGCACATCCCTACTAGGAGGAAGAAGTGAGAGAAGAGAATAAGGAGCGAAGCGGCAAGATATCATTACCTAATACGAAAATGAAACCTTCAATTCTTACAATGAAAACAAAAAGCTTTAACTGACCATTGAAATACATCTACTTAACAACACATCCAACAGACAAAACCATCAATCACAAATCAGCAAAGAGATGGTAAGTCTTTGAGTCAACCGCGATGAGCCTCAGGGCGGCAACTGCTGCAGCAAGTGACATGCACCCAAAGAAGCATACATTGAGCCAGTGCCATGATTTCTGAAGAGAAGTGAGCTTATTACCCTTGGCAACCAAGTACATGTGGTTCGCCAGGATGAAGGTGAGGGGGAACGTGCTGACCGCACCCGTTAGGCTCTCAAAGTCTCCAAGGAATGGAAGTGAAGCAGAGACGAGCGTGGTTATTGCTAAATAACCACCTCTCACCATGACTCGGAATGATAGGTTGCGGAAAGCCAGTGCACTTCCTTTGATGCCGTATCTTGTGTCCAAGTACTCGTACATTGGGCTCGCAAAAATCTGCAAAAGTGTATGGAACTTCTGAAGTTAAGTGCAGTTCTAGTGGTGGTGAGAACCGATAAATGAGACTATTGTCCATGGTAGCTGAAGCTCCACACAAATGTGTAACTCAGAGGCGTGTTCTGCTTGTTCAAGAGCAACTAATAATGGTCCGAATGATTGTGAACACTGAACAAGAAAGGATCTTGCTGGCAATGGCTATTGTCTTTATTGGAGGTAAGTTCCTAAGAAGAAGAGAAACAAAATACAATACATATAACCCAATTAGGAGTTCTTTGTCAAAGGTATCCAAAAATGTCCAACAATAAGGGTCATAGCTTGTGGTTGTCTGAAATGGTGCATGTCCTTGCTTCTTAGAAGGGGAAGAAGAGAGAAAGTCATCGGATTAAACAACGAAAAGAATACTTGGAATCGTCATTTAATCTACACACCTATGCATGGAAAGAGCAAATGAATCATCAAATTGGCCCTTTTGACTTCTCCAATATTAGCATCAGTAGAAAATTACCAAAATGAAAGACATGAGACAGATTTGAGAAAAGAAAATGGAATTCAGGATGTTGATCTTTGTAATCCTGAACAAGCTAATCACTGGAATGAAGAAAACCAAAACAGTGCAAGGTAAAGAAGACACATACGTGCAGAGAGATGACGGTTTGCAAGAAGGAAGCAAGGTTGGCCACTACTTTCACCCAAACTGGACCATTAACACTGTTAAGCAAATAGGTAGATGTTTTGGATCCATAAGCCCAGTAACCCACAAAAGTCACAGCGTACATGGGCAGCACTCCCACCGTGAACTGAAAGTACAGAGCTTTCATCATGTTCTTAACGACAGGTTGTTTCACGGTCGCCTGTTACAAACAAACAAAAACTTCTTAACATCGAAACTATGGATAGAATATAGAGAAATTCTAATACATTTCAAAAAGTTCATGTGACATAGCCTAGGACTCCATATGTGAACTCAAGTATATACAGTTGAATTCTTCTCTATTTCCTTTGAGAGGTTAACTACCTCTAACATAGTGACATGTCAACTATCATGCAGAAAATTCACGTATCTGTGGCTCACCTGTATCTCTGGTAGCATTCCTGTATTGAATGCAAAAACAAGATTTGCAGATGCACCAATAGTTGTGAATATCTTGCTTATACTGGTTCCCGGGATGCTATAATCCCTTGCCGAAGCTTCAACTCCTGTATACAACACAAATAGTGTTAAACCACAATAATACGATAGTTTATGTGAGCCAACAAATATCAATCCCAGATATCTTTTGCTCTAAAACTCCCAAAACCAATGAGGAAAAGGAAAAAAAATTGCTCTCATCCCGTTGCTTGATTTCACAAAAGGATAAATTGCTTTCATTCCTTGACATGTTAAAAAAGAGCAAAAACTATTGAAAATGCACTAGCTAAATGCCGGCACAACAAATAGACAGTTACTAAGAGAAGGAAATTGTACCATCTCGAGCGGCCAGCACAATTGCTATGACAATATATATTAGGCTGAAAATTGTTGAAAATCCAAGCCAAATTCCCAGTGCAGACAAATGGGGTGTCGCAAAAGCAAACATGGCACATACAACCCCAGATATTGCAATAAAGTACGGGAGCTTCATGGCATCATCATCCCTAAAAAGAACGTAGACAGCCTGCAAAGCAAGACCACTAATTAATAAACTTACAAAAAGCTTTACACACCTCCATAACAGTATTAGTGATGTCTTCAAACTCGTATAATAAACTTGAACTGCCAAAGGACTAGTGAGACTTGTCAGTCCCTTTAAATGTTCATGTTGATGTGTTGACAACAACAAAAATAGATGACAAGCAAAAAATAGATATAAAGAAGAACTCAATGCTGCTTGAAATATGTCTCCCACATGTATAGTCCTTGTCTAGAAATCAATCAATCAATTAATAAATAGATAAAAGGTGGAACCATCTAAATTTGTGCCTGGAAAGATATGCAATAATAACAAAACTGATTCATAGTTGCCTAAAATTTGTCTCAAAACAAATGATGTAACCACAAGCTTTACCTCCCAAGATTTAGAATGCAGTTTTCTCAAGACTAACCTTTAGGGCCTGACCAGCCAAAATGATATACCCGACGTTAATCATAAAAAGATTCGCATATTGCAAAGCCCACGTAAGCGAATAGGCTTTCTGACCTGCAACGACAAAAGCCCTAATAAACCAAAGCATTGGGAAGTAAACGATTGAAGGCTGAACTATCATCAAGAAATAGGGGATATGATTTAAAGCACAAGGCTTTGAGTCATACCGTATATGAATCCCGCAAGATCTCTGTATCTGATATGCCTTTTTCCACCAAATTCATGGAGCTTAGCAATGAGAGAATTTGCATACAAAGATATAGCTGTGGCTGCAATTAACCCAACTACACCCCCAATCCATCCAAGAGGAACCATGATTGTCCCAGAGTAGCCCAGTACGTAAGCACTGTTGATACCAGTGGTAAGGATAAAACCCACTTGAAACCATGAATCTACAAATACCAGAAACACGTAAAAAAAAAATGACTCGTTACATTCTAATACACTACTAGTATCCGAAGTCTATTGAAGCAGCAAGTTATAATGATCACCCTTGATTCATAAACCAAGAAATCTTACCATCCCATTTCCCACTTCTTTTGGTTGTATGGTAAACGAAGTGTCAAGAACCATGGCTGGAATGAACACTTCTCGGAATTTGTTTTTGAAGACAAAAAAAACTTATGATTGACATGGAAATGGTTTATGAGACTTTGGAAACAACTCTTGAGGTTTTCCTCTGAAATTCTCAAAAGACAAGTTTCAAAATCGCAAAGGAGTTTTTGGTAAGCAATCTGGAAAACTGACTCTAAAAACAACAATCAAACTGGACAAATCCTCAAGGAACTAAACATCTATACTACAGAAAACTTAAGACCATGCATTTCTCATGATCCTACAGAACAGAGACATTGATGAACAGCCAACCCCGAACGTAAATTCAACATACTAATTAGTATTCTATGTTTTACAACTCAGTGTGTTCGGCCTGATTCCACACAGCTTGATGAGCAATCACTAGGAACCAATCCACCGTTCACTAGCGGGCTCAATTAAAGCTGTGGAAAAATCCCTAAAAAATTATCCCACAAGAATTGGTAGCATCTTAGAAGATTCGAACTCTGAACCTAGGAGAGAGCAAACATAAGTCATAGGTTTTGACCACCGAACTAACCCTTGGGATTTTACGTTAATTAGTTTTCTGCCCTATGCAAGCAATCCTCAACCAACTTTTTTAAATTATTGAAGCAAAATCGTAATATTTATTCCTAAAACTCATAAATATTCCATCCGATTAGCCGCTAAAGACATGAGATTGCCAGCAAATTCCGTATGAGGTCATTTCTGACATTTTGAACACAATACCTCGTGGAATTGATATTTCTCTCCCTACTTGTCTTGTGAAATTGATTATTCCAGGGACATATACCCTAACTCACATAATCCGCCTGCGCTTGCATGGGAACGTCTTTGGAAAACATTTTAAATTACTAAAAAGTCTAAAATTAGCGAGCGCAAGAATTGATAGCGCAAGCAAGATTGAGAGCGGGAGCCGGGAGCAAAGAGCATTCTCAAGAATTATGTGATTAAGCATATACATACATGTGTGTGTGTGTTCAGATATATGCACATGCGCGCGCACACACAAACTCGTTTAGCAAAGGAAACTGAAAATGGTATGAAATGGGGAGAGGGAGAGAGACCTTGGCTAATCTGGTGGGCAGTTTCGGGAATTTCAACGGAAAGCTGTTCTTCCACGTAGACCTTGCGAGGGGCAGAATCGTCATTACGATGATCGTCCATTGTCACCGACTCTTGCTCCTCCTCTTCTCCACCCAAAAGCGATACGGTAAACTCCTCCTCCTCCTCCTCCTCCACTATATAATGAGCCAGCGTCTCTCTCTCCTCCTCCCTTTTATATTAAAAATACCCCCTCTAAAGAACAGGGAGAGAGAGAGAGAGAGAGAGAGAGTTCAAAGATTACGGAGAGCCAGTGGATCGCGGGACCCGACTTCAGTACTAGTATCAATCCGGAAAAAACGCAGAGAGAGAGATCTCCTGCGCTCTGAGGTTATTACGTAAATCGGCAAAATGTAATTAATCGCATCGAATATTAGTTGTTTTTTTCTGATTGATTGAATCATGTGATTGATTACGCAAATAGAGGTCGACATATAAGGTCTCGTTTCAGAAATAAAAATAAATATTTATTTTTTAAGAAGACAATTTTAAACATGTCTACGTAAATAATTTTTTAGATGTTATTTGATACATTTCATTAAAATCTTTCAAATAATAAAAAAAATTATTTTTAATTTATATTATTTTAAAATTTAAAAATATAAAATAAGTTACTTATTCTTTTAAAAGAGTTTTTGGGAACGGAACCTAATAAACTTGTAGGGTATACATATGCGTAGCCGTTTCGTGTTGGATTGCAAATTGCAAACACGTGTGGCCTAGTAACATCAATCAGCTTGTTACAAGTGGTAGGAGTACTATACTACTGTCGACTGGCCGCCCGTGATATGTGGCCGTTCGTGTTACAAAATGCAAGCATATTATAACAATTTTTTATTTTTTTTATAACCGAGAAAAAGCCCTACAGTTGAGTCACAATTGAATCTAATTGTGCAATCCAAAAACTAGCGTGGACATATCAGTTACAGTCCTCTACTTACTATCAGGGTACTTACCTGATGGGGAAATGAACCTCTGACCAAGGGGAGTATTTCCAAAATTAGTCATTCGTCTTTATCACTGGGACAACCCTTGGATGTGTTATTCTAACAAATTTATATTTGCAGACTTGTCTGTATATAAACTTGTTAGAATACGTTTGCATATAGGATTGATTATTTAAAACAAGATTATATTTGCAGACTTGCGTATATGTTAGAATATGCAAAAAAATACTTGGAAGGACTCCATCCGAACAGTTTTTTTGAACTATTCAATGAAAACTGTTCAAATGAAGTCATTCCCGGTCTTCTTCTTTTTTTGGCTAGTTTCTCGCGAGCACCCTTAAAATCACGTTCTAATCACATTAAGCGGCTCAGATCATCGAAATTTGATCAGAAAATGGGAGGTCCACACTTTGCTAAATGTAGACACCCTTATAGGAAGGGGACTGTACGCAAAAAATGAAAATTGCTCGAATGAAGCCCTTCTCGGTCTTTATTTTTTGCTGATTTTTCACAAAAACGTTTAGAATCACATTCTGATCATATTAAGCAGCTCGGATCATCAAAATTTGATCGAGAAATAGGAGGTCCGCACTTTGCTGTGTGCGAACGCCCTTGTAAGAAGGGGACTGTACGCCAAAAAGTTACATATGTTTAACATATATATAGAATATACAACTTGTTATATACTGTAAATAAATAAATATATATGTATGTATGTAACTCAAGAGAATACAGTGTTAGCTCCAAAAAGTCGCTTTTCCTTTTGATTGGCAATTTCATTTGACAAATCACACATTTACTTGTATCCCATTATTTATCGAGTTGTATTTTTTATTTTTTTTTATTTTTCTAAGCGTAACAAGTCTGTATAAGATTAGAGTGGAACAAATCATTATTTGTAATTGAGAGTGAGCTTTTTTAGTTTTATTGGAGCTAATTGATTGGCTTATTAAACCAGCATCCATCGGGACCAACTGATCAAGTGTGGCCGCTGAATGGTATAAAAGCATTGAGAATACACGCAGCAGCAACAAAAGAAAAAGCTACCTGGGTTTGGTTCAAAGTATGAAAGGGTATTCTTTGTTCTTACCTTTGAAGCTTGAAGTTCTCATTCAATGATTGTAGTGGCATTCAAAACCGAGAAGTGTGTTTACGTTGAATCTTGGAGGGAGTACCCATGTTGGAACTTTGAAACTCCAAGAGGTTTTCATTACTTTGTCTCAACATATTCAGAGTTGGTCTCCGGTGGATTTTTGAAAGGATAATCGGAAGACTTGAAAATTTAAGGCGATGGCGGTCAACCACTGGGTACGGTGAATGAGAATTCGACTATCGATCTTGAGTCAATTGTTAGGATTCTCAATTGTGTAGTAATTTCAATTGTAACCGTACAATATTTTTCTATAATGCTTGATTTCTTCCCGTAATTTTTTACCCATTTAGGATTTTCCACATATATCCGGTGTTCATCGTTATTTTTCAATTCCTATTTTTTTTGCTTTAATTGGTTGGGTAGCAAAACAGGAATTTCATACAGTTTTTATCCAGGTAGAATTAGTACAAGTGGTAGTAAAAACTTTAATTAGAAATGGACTCAACTTTATTAGCTTTAATAAGATAAGAGATGGAAGTTTCACCGTATAAAGTGACAATCTTCTAGGTTTAACGTAATCTACCTTACATAACAGTCCTGACTTACCACATAATTTAAATGATAAAAATATTTCAAACACTTACTTTAAATATTCAAACCGCAGGCTATTACTGATATGGTCAAAGGAAGTCAATCGATTGCTTTAATTTATCGTATTCATATGTTCGAAGATTATCCTAAACATAAATTTGACCTGCACGTAAAAAGCCCTTATGTAAGCTAGATTCCATTAAACCTAGCAAACATATATATGTAACTTGTTATATATATTATATATATGCAAAGTTATTCTAACGTATTCATCATCAATCATGAATACGTTTAATTGCATATATAAACTTGTTAGATTCATCAATCATCATTGATGATGATGATTCTAACAAATTTATTTATATACGAGAATGACATAATAAGTTTATATATGTACGAGAATGATGATTCTAACAAGTTTATATACATACGAGAATGATATAATAAGTTTATATATGTACGAGAATGACATGATCGATGATTCTAACAAGTTTATATTTGTAGACTTGCATAGTGAATGACATGATTGATGATCCTAACACACAGTCCTGCCACATCAGAATTTGTGTTGCTTAGCCGTCAATGTCATGGACGAGTAATAAAACAGGAAAACTTATTATTTATTGTTCTCAGGGCACCGTCACGTGGCGCTAGGGACGGATACAAGAATATAACCTAGTGGAGCACCTGTTAATCATAATTAATGGCGAAAGTTCATTTTTTTTAGTCAACCACACTAAAATCGTACAAAATTAAGACATGCATTACTAACTACAAAAGTTCATGACGTGTACTTTAAGTTAAATTAGGTAACAATGAGCACAAAATCTCTGACAAAAATTTTAAAATATATTTTAATTGAACAATGACAAGTTTAGAATGATCGAGCTAGTTTTGTTAATGACTTTATTTTAAAATATTTCTCTCAAATGATTAAAAATAAAAAGAATCAAGAAAGAATAGCTTCAAATAAACAAACAGCTTGTAAACCAACAAATAAATGTACTATATGATGAAATTCAGGCATAAAACTAATTTTATGTGTGTATTTTTGAGATATATGCAAGTGTGTATGTTTATATATTAGCACATTTTCATAAATATGCTAATTTATACAACACACACACATATATATAATATTTTAATTTCAAATGGGGGCACACGTTCGAGTGGGAGCACGTGCCCCCACATGCCTCCCTTTGGATTCGTCCCTGTGTGACGCCTCAGAGTTCTCCTCAATCACAAAATTCTGCAGGACCCGAGACTAAGTGTGTGAATCTCAGTGTAATATGGTGGGAAGAGACTGGGCACTGAATAATCTCTCATAAGACAGCGTGCAACCAAAACGCCAAAGAAAAAAACTTACCAGGCGGAATATAAGTTAGGAAATCTGTTAACTGTTGTGCTTCACCCACGTTGAATAATTTTCCTATATTTTGGGATATCTATTCTAGTGATTTTGGGCAGTTAGCAAGGAACTGTTATTGGTTTGGAAATGAAAGAAGGTAGATAGTGTCAAAGTTGGCGGTTGTAGGGACAAAGCTTTTACAAATCCTCACTCAGAGAAAGCGCAAGCAGGAACGATTGATTGAAGATAGTTGTGGTGACCCTCATACTTTTTGTAACCCTCAATGCCATGCTTTGCATTGATTTATCTCTGGTTCTTATTCCTTATTCTTGATTTGTAGGTATTGTTGGTTGTGTAGTCAGCGTTGAGGGCATGATTGAGATTTTCTTTGGAGATTTGTGGGGTGTTGTTTTTTAGCCTTGTTTGTTTGGTTTGTTATGTTGGATCTTTGTTTTTGTTTTAGCCGGGTTGTGTTGTGTCGTGCTGTTGCGTTGTATTGTTTGTTGTAGGGAAAATGACGGCCCATGATGTATTTTGATAATTAAAAACCCGTCAAGGACAAGCTAAGAACATTTGTTAATGCTGAAAATGTCCTTGGCGGGTATTAATTATCAAAACACGTCATTGACCGTTATTTCCCCTTTGTTGTATGGGGTTATTGGTACGCTTATGTGTATATGATTTGGATGTACTTCTTATTTGATATTAATGTAGTTTATCTTTGGTTTAAAAAAAAAAAATCTATCAAGGGTGGTGTTTGATTTGGAAGCAGTTTCTGTAAAGATGGAATCTTGGAGACCCCTCGTTTGTTTAAGGGTTTTGGACTCTGGATTCTAATCATTATTCTATTTATCTCCAATCATTACTCACATTTTTCTCTTTATCTCTTTCCAATGATTACCCATATTTTCAATCATTACTCTATTTTTATCCACACTCGTTACCTATATCTAATTTGGGAAGGTGAACAGAGAACCAAACTAATTGGCCATGCAATATGGTGGTTTCCTTCACGGCTATTATAGGGATTGTATCTACTAGTATTATATATCTTGGTTTGGTAAAAGAATATATAAGGTATTGGAGAGGAAAATACTGCTTGGTTAATAGCATTATTGGGAGAGCAAAGAGAGAATTATATTTTGAGAGTTAGGGAGAGAGAAAAAATTAATGCGCGTGGGTTTGGGATTAATATTTTTCTATCTCATTGTATTCAACTAATATAGTGGAATTCTCTTTTGTCTGTGAAGTAAGTATTGAGATGAATCATGTTAAATTCTGTATTTTTTATTTTTTCATGGGCTTGTTTAATTTGGTGACGTGCTTCTGTTGCAGTGGGAGACTAAAAATTCTAACATTAAATCCGGTTCATTTTCTTTCTTTCTTTTTTTTGGGGCGATCAACTTATGCAGGTCAAGGGCATACCTGGACCAACAAATTTACAAGAAAGTGTTTTTTTGCGGCCTAATCCTAAGAGTCGAGTCCTGTGTGGGGAGCAAAATCACCGACCAGTTGACGTAAACAATTGTGTTGTTTGTTAAAACTCCGTACTCTATTAGGATATGTTATGTTCCTTTTCAAACACTCTCTCTCTTCCCTTCAAACGAAATCGCACGCTCTCTCTCTCTTCGTTGACTGCAACCACTATTTTTCTCTGTGGCCGTTGGGAGTAGTTGGCGGTTTGGAATCTTACGGTGGAGAGAGACTCATCGGTGACTTCTTTTCGATTTTCCCCGCGAAGACTTTTTAGGCTTCTGATTCTAGCACTCCGTTTTTTACGGTTAAGGATTCGAGGTGTCGCCCAACGTACGTGGGCGTGCAGAACTCTTTCACCATATTGTTTATTTTGGAATATGATCTGTAATAAATTTTCTTTATCTTTTTCTCCTCTTAAAAATCGCCCTTAAAATCTAAACCGAACGAGGCCGGCCAAAAAAAGAGAGAGCCCAATTTGGCCTTTTTCAAAATGAAATTGTATTTCGATCAAAAAAAATTTATTTTTCGATTCTTCACGTTGGAAAAAAACTAACAATTTACAAAAATTTGACAAAAAATCTAACAAACACGAAAAAAAAAGAATTGAATAACAAAATCAACTTCGTTTTTTACAAAAAACCAAATGTTACCATTAACAAAAATCACACACAACTTACACACATAGTTACATATATATTCACCTGTTCATGCAGTGTGTGCAAGACCCATTAAACATGTGAGTATACGAGTACTTTTGTGTACGTAAGCTCCGGTCCGTGTGGGTGTAACAAAACTCTTTATTCATTTTCTTGTTGCTTTACACGAGTTTAATGAAAGATTCATTTCGTTATTGGGGGTACCGAGTGTTCGAGCTAGTTTATACATACTTCAACTGATCTAAGTCAAACCTCCGAGTCCGGCATAATAAACCTCTTGCTATACTACCACCCCACAAACTCTCGGGATTATCTGCATTATTTTATTTCCATGGTCAACAAAGCTTAGATACTGTGATAAGATTTTCAAAAAAAGATACTGTGATAAAAAGGAAAGTGAAAAATGCTTAGATAATGATAGAAGGAAAATAAGGGGGAAGTTAGGTACGCGTTGAAATTCATCAGTCAAATCTCCTTTAAATGAGGTGAAAATGGTCATTGCTTTATTGACATTAACAGTTAACATAATATTTTTGTCTAATTTTTAGCAATATCAAAACATCAGTTACTACAATGTTATACCATGCATGCTAGAAGCTCATGGAAAGCTTAATTTTGGGGTCCACTGTAATTAATTTAGTGGGAAATTAGTATGAAAGAGGTAAAAAATTAAATTACTAATTATTTTAGCAAAAACACTACAACCAAACAAGGCCTACCTCCCCTAGCTACCACTGAGTTATGCTAGCATGGAGGTAGGGATTGGATCCAATCAGTTTGGCTTCGGACCAATTCGGCCAAATTTAGTCCATTTAGATGTTGCATTGTATTTGTGCCTAAAAGTCCAAACCATGATCAAAAAACACTGTACTGTAAAAGGGACTGGGAGAAGGTCATTCACAATTTTAAAGAGCTTTTACATGATTAGTGCCTCAACTTCTATGCAAACACGCTTTCCATCTTATTGATATGTTTTGGTTAGAATTATCGGTAATATCGATCAAGGTCAAACTGAGGTTCAACCGTGCCCAGATGGGAACTCAGGACCCTGGGTGCATTACATAATCCAATACTTTTTGAAATTTAGACCATTGATTGTAGAGATGGACAGTTTGAATTGCGCAAATGATACTTGAAGAGGAGAAGGTGAATCTCATCAATTAGTTTCACATACTATTATTATTATTTCCTTACAGAAATAAAATTAGTTTGTAAGTAGAGAGTTAGGAGCGACAATCAAGAGAGACATCTTCTTCACATGAGTCGAACCTCACCCTAACCCAAAAGAGACGGCCTTGTTCATTCGGGGGTACTGAAGAAAGTAGAAGTAACATTACAGAAAAAGCAAAGCTACATTTAATTTGCCACCATTCGGTCAGAGACAAAGTGGAATGCATTTTGTTTTGCTCCTCTATCTTTCGATTGGATTAGATTTAGCAAAAGGCAGTAGGTCTAAATTCTTTTGGCATCTTAAAAGTAATGGTCCACCGTCATCAAAAGAGGCATTTGAATTTAACTAAAACACAAAATCTCTGAAAGCAATAGCCGTATGATTTGCATCCATTAGTTTATAATGTCTGGGGTCGGATTACCACGAGAGAAGAGAATGATATGCCAATTTCAACATTAAGACTCTGCCTTGTGCACCAGAGAATGATGCCAATTTCCATTATTGAGAAGGTCACTCACAAATGGAATGAGAGATACTGCCAAACATCCCCTCTAGAGTGGTGCAGAGCGACTGATCCGACTGCTTATCTCCGGAATCGAATGTTCGGATCTTAACTAAATAATACATGGGTCAAATTTGTATGCGCCCAGATTTGATCCGAGCCGTCCGTGCCGAGATGAACAGTGAGATCAGACACTCTGCACCCACTCGGTAAGAAGTTGCTCAGCCGCATGCCCAGGTCCCACTCAAACGAAGGGTTCGAATGAGAAGAGGAATCTCATATAAAGTTCACAATATATATAAGATAAAGTGGTGATAGTGGGAAATATTACTTGCCCTCTTTGTGAGCTTTTTGCATATTTTGGATATATAATGAGTCCACTGGGGATGAAGAAGAATAATCCTACGTACTTGACGTGAATGGCACGAAACACATTTGTGTCCGGATCTGAGCACACGAACCTGTGCACACAAGCTCTATCTGTGAATAATACTTCTGATCGCGTTCAAGAATCAAGGATTTCCTGTGCAGTGGCAAGTGCTAATTGTTTACAGCCTACGGCACAGTTTCGGTGTTTCCTTTTGAGCTTCACTGAAAGTAGTCTCCAAAAAAAAAAATAGAGGTAGCCAAGAGGCCTCTGGCCCAATGCGTGCACTTAGCGTCAAGCCGTCAAGAGAAAGGAGGTCACGAATTCAACTCCTCTTCGAAGATTCTAATCTAACTTACTAACAAATAGGGTTGTTACGAACCCGACCGGGCCGAAAACACCGACCGATCGGTTCGGTCTTCGGTCAATCCAAGGGCCTTTTTTTGGCAGTTCGGGGTGGACCAAACCGAACCGAACCTAGGTCGGTTGGGTCTTGGTTTTCTTGAAATCTATACCGACCGAACCGAACCGAATGCGGACCGAACCGATCTAGGACCGAACCATATATATTATATATATTTATATAAATTGTTTTATTTTTCTGGCTCTTATTGTTTTGAATTGTTAACTTCAAACAAAATTTTGAATGGTTAACTTTTGGCTCTTACCTCTTTTTTTTTTTGGAATTTCATTGCTTGATTTATTTACGTTTTTGCAAAATTTTCCAATCGATTGCTCTCTCTGACAGTCTCTGTTCTAAATTACTTTAACTCTTCCAAGTTATATACACTAGTGTAGAAGATATTTCCAATCGATTGAAAAAAAAAGGTGGAAGAGTACTTGTGAAAGTTGTAATTGTTTGAGCATACTTGTTGAATGTTTTTTTTTTTTTTTCAATTGGCGTTTGAAAAAACAAAAAAAAAACGTACAATGGCCCAAATATCGGTGAAAAAATGGTCCAAACATAACCCGTAGTCTATTGTTAGTTTTTAAAAATGGCCCAACTAAGGCCCATTTCGGGCGGACCGAACGCCCCAATATCCCCGACCGAACTGAACTCACCCCGAACCGAACCGAAAGTAATACCTATCGAGATCGGTCTCCAGATTATATACCCCGAACCCGATCGGGGTGCGGCAAATCCAACCCGAACTGAACCGAATAACACCCCTACTAACAATACTGACTTTCGCCGATTAGGATTGGCGAAAAAAAAACTAGAATACTGACTTCCGCCGATTAGGAGGGGAAAAAAAAAACTAGAGGTAAGCACTTTGAGGACAAGGGCAAGAATATAACAACCCCTTCCTGGGGTTATTAGACAAGCAGGTTTAATGATGTCCAAAAAGTGCTTCAACTTCCCTTCAGGCTTCACAGACATAAATGGAAGTTTTTCTACGACTTTTTAAAGAATTATCTTGAAGTTGATATCTATACAGTTAACTCGGCAATGAAAATCGAGCAAATCGGGCGGGGGGTTGGAAGAAGCAATAGGACACCCTAGCTGAATCAATCATGAAGTCAACATGAGAAGACCGAATCGAGAATCCATGATATGATGATATGCGATATCAGAGATCAGAGTAAGGAAACGAATCATCCTTGTCTTAAATTTATGCACAAAGTGTTTTAAGTATGCAGGTCATGCATTAACAGCAAAAAAGTATGCAGATCACTAATCTACATGTTCCAACAGAGATCAAAGAAGTAGTCAAACAAACAGGTTAATTTCCCCCATGATGGCAGGAAAACAAAAAAAATAAAAACGTAATATCGAATCCAAAAATTTGGAAGCATCAGAATTCAGAGGAAATAGCCAAATAATTAGAAGTAAAAAATTTCGTGGTACTGAAATGAAAAATACCAGAAAAGGCAGAAAGTCCACTGATTAGATAAACACAGACAGAGACTCCCAAGTAATCTTATCTTTTGCAAGATGGAGATGACCATCCTACAAATGGCATAAGAGATCATGTCAACTAGGAGAGAGCAAGTAGAAAGGTATCGAGGTGCGATCAATCAGTAGTTTGATTGACCTTAGGAGAGAAGCTCAGTGACTCCAAAAAGGACCTCAGGCTCGCAAAGAATCGCAACAAAACAGAAATGCTAGTTAACTTACGAGTGGCATGGAACCACAAATACATTGAAATCGTCAAACCCCAGAATTTCGGACAACTACGTTAGGCCCAAAATAACAGCTGGTTGATTCAAGTAAGTTTGGGGTGGTTGACAAAATCACCCTCAAGTAAAATCTTCTAATAGATGATAGTTGGCAACTTCTGTAAGTTTGCATAAAAATTGCCATTGGCAAAAGCCTCACGCCATCGCTGCGCTAAATTAGCAGTCTCTTGCCTATTTTTGCATGCACTCTATGGACTGTGGTCTGTGGACAATGGACATGCTTGGTTGATTGACAGAATAAGTCAACAGAGACTATTCTGGAGACAAGCACAGATGGATTGAGAATACCATGGGATGAGGCATATCCATGTTTGGTTCGGCCCAGGTTCGACTATCCCATCAACAAACTTTCAACATAAATGTGACTCCGATTTTGTTCACCCACCTTAAAAGTGGGCGAACATTACCACCTTCTTATTGGTTGATAGAATCTAGATTCTAAAGCTACTAAACTATAGCTTCTTCTTTTTTTTGTTTGATCCGAACTAAACTAAAGCTAGTTATTTAAAGAAGTAGAGGGAAATAGTGATACTTGATAAAAGAGTTCCAAGCCTAATCTCACACAATCGGTGAAACAACGTCAAAAATACAACGTGTGAAGCAAAGTCACTTCTTCCAGTTCTAAGGAACGAACTCAACGAAGCATTCAACATATGTGTTTTGGTTCCACTTCTTTTTGCAGTTGCTAATTGATTCTGTTTTTCAAGCTTTTCTTTTCCCTTGATTTATCACATGGTTCTCAATCTATATCTAAGAGAATTGAACTTTTTTTACCTGGTATGTGGATTCAAGATCGTGATTCATTACGTATCATATACATAGATTATGGAAAAATTTGTGGGAAACACAAATACATGGGATGAAATGTGCTGCTTCTTTGAATCATTACAACTGGGAACGTGGAATTTTTGCTTAGATTTTCTCTAAACAATCGTTTAAAACTTAAAATAAAAGGTAAGTGGGTAATGACTCCAAAATAAATAGGTAAGCCTCAGATTTTATCTTTTATTCCTATTCCTATTTTAAAAACATCATCGCAGTTAAAATAAGGTAAGCTCCATGAGTTAGAAGCAATGAATAAAGAGGTGGGCGAACAAAATCAGACTCCCTGAATGAGGGATATACTCTCCTACGAATAACTAATCCAATCCCACATCTTTCATCTGGCAAGTTGAGTGCCAACACACATGCCCTATGGGTCTACCAAATTGCCTCTCGAAGCACATTGATATTAGTTGTGGAGAAGGTCGACTTAGTTATCTTCCCCATCCTTAAAATAGTGGACAATCTTTCAAGTAGGAAACAAGAACGACTCATTTCAAATAGGGATGACCTGTAGCATTCGGCAAATCCCATCTAGGGTTTTTGTCTCAGCCTTAGCGGATTTGTTTGTTTGGAAGGTTATCCTTCCTCGTATTTTGTACGGTTGTTCTTTCAATGGAATTCTCATTCACCCCAATATGATAAGTGCTAGAGTTAACATGTAACACTTACGTGTAACCATCAATGATTCAATTCACAGAATGACCAATTTTAACGACAGCAAAGAAAACATACAAGAAGTGAGCTTCCATTGATAGATGCAATGCGATAAACAACATGGTACATTAAACAACACAGGCATAATGTCATAAGCACAACACTACAAACAGCACAAACACGTGAAACGTTCTACAAAAACGGATAAAACACAACAATCTAATTCTTATCATTTCCTGAGATATCATTTCTCCACAACTACACTGACCTTTTCATACCCGAACCCCACCGGGTGCTTCAAGTACTCCAAAGGAATCCCATTGTGCCTATTAACTGCGATTGTCCACAAGAAAAACGCAATAAAAGCCACCAACGCACCACAGGCAATCCCGAGCATCAATCCGCAAACAACGGTCAACGGACAAGAACTTCCATTGTGCTCCTTCTTCTGCTCCCCGCCCTCATCAGAGTACCGCATCGGATCCACCGGTTGCGAATGCATCCAATTTGGAACACTCCTAACCCTAAACCGCCATGAATACACACTACTAATCTGTTTTGAATTCCCACTTGATGAACTTATCCCAACTAAAACCTCCTCCCCTTTCCACATCTTCGACAAGTCGATCGGAAAAGAAATCAACGGGTTATACGGCCTCGAGGCACCCGTTTCAGTCAACCTAACTTCCAACCGTTTCGCACTCGCCACGTAATCAACCCACGCCTGTACTTTCCCTTTCACCCCATTGGTAAGCGCCAAATTAAGAGGGGATGAAACGTTGCTAACCCTAACAGAGACGACGTCGTGCGTGGACGCTTCGAATTCGACAGCGAAGAGTTTACTTCCCCGTGGAATTCCGAAGGGGGAATTTGATTCCGCGGGAAACTTCTGGGGGAGATCAGCGGGGCCGAGTACCAGGGCGAGACCGTCGCTTGAGAAAGAGAAGTCGGTGGAGAACGACGTCGGTTGGAGGAAAGCGAAGGGCTTTGCATTCAGGAGGAGGCCGGAGCTGGAAGGGGTGGGTCGAGTGAGGTGGACTGAGGAGCCGGCGTCGACGATCTCGGCGTCGCCGAGGAGGGCAATGTCGGGGTCGAAGTTAGGGATTTTGTGGAGCGGGAGCGAGAGAATGGGTTTGGGGGTTAGGGTTAGGGTTAGGAGAGAGACGATGAGCAGGTGAATTGCGGCCATGGTCGACGACGGGGACCGGTTCTAGTTTGGTTCTGCGGGGGACGAGAGGTGTGAAGTTAGGGCTCCTGACTCTGTGGATTTGATGAGTGTTTTAACTACAGTTGACGCCCTAGAGGTTTGGTCCCATCTCCACTGTCCCGGAAAATTTATGGCTGTTGAATTGTATATAGCGGACGAAGCCAGAAAACCCTTTTGCACAGAGGAATATAGATTTTCGGCACATAGAATCCTGTCTCATGTAACTTATTTCAAAAAAATGTCACTTTTACTTATTTAGTTTCAAGCGTGACAATGTAATGGTAGATTATGTTTGTGTTGTTATACCACCCCAACAGAGGTGAAGGAAATTGGAAAGTGTCTACGGGATGTCGAACTTCTGGACTCCTACTTCTGTGCATGATGTTTAGGTTTTTGATCATCATGCTTCTCTGAGAGAATTGATTGGTCTTGACTGTGTTTACTTAAGTTTGCTCAGTATACCTAAATTATGTATGAGAATGATCAAGGTTATGAATCTAATGAAAAAGAGGGAGGATTAGAGAAGGCATGTCAAATATTTTCCAAATCATCATCAAGCACTATGGATGCATACATCGAAAATTTACATAGAATTGCGTATTGATCACAAATTTATGTCTAAAGAATTGAATGTTCGTATATCTTGATGAGAGATAAACTATTCAAAGTTGTACTCGTGTAATTTGTGGAGTGAAATGGGCTAAATTGAACCATTCCAAAGATGCCTTACCTATTGTAGCCCTAGTCATGTAATTTTCATCGCTCCTCTTTGCCTCACGCCTTTGCTTCGCTTCCCTTTCTTAAAAATGAGAGAATTTGGCAATCAAGGGGTGGGGTTTGGCTGTGATGCCCACAGTGGTATTGGGCATAGATGCGCCCAATTGTCTTGAACCATTGGATCTTTCTTATTTAATCACAATCATTGGATCTTCATGTCTCTTCTGCTATCAGGTTGGCTTAACAGCCATATTTTGCTTTTGTGGTAAGAATTGTCATATTTCGTGGCAAGTATAGTCATAAAATATAGATTGTATAACCTCATTTTTAGGAATTTTACCTTACTTTTTGAGTGTGATTTTGATCCAATGACTCAGATTCACCCATTTTTTATCTACGGTCTGAGATTTACTGGGCATCATAGAAAAAATTCACCTCATGTATACTCAAAAAACAAGTGTGTACATTTAGAAACTCCCATCGAGAGAATATTCAATGCCCTTGGGGCTCGTTTGGATGGTATATTGAGAAGGGGTATTAGTTTTCCCCCTCTTAAGACGGTGGGCTCAGGTTTATCACCTGGTTTGGCAACCCAAAAATGCTGGGTGTTAGGTCTGTCTCCCCCTCTCTCTTGTACCGCCTAATACTCCCGCACGGGAATTATTTATGGGTGGGTTTTGGAGTGTTATTAGTTCATATCTCCGGATAAGGCCAAAATAATACCCCTATACAAAACAACTTATCCCCCATTTTATCCCTCATCCAAATCAATTACTATTTTATCACCATTTTTAATATGTGGATAATATCTTATTAGTCAATATCTCCTTCATAAATAATACCTCCAATTTTTATCTCGCATCTAAACGAGTCCTTAGGACACAACGTGGCAGTATCCAAGTCTCTCCCACCACCATTGTTGTAGGACTCCCACACTTAGTATCAGGCTCCATTAAGTGTGTGGTTTGAGGAAAAGCATGGAGCATTTCATGGTGGCACCGCAGGGCATTGAATAATTTTTCCCTCGTACGTAAATAAACCCAAATGCGGACCATGTGGTGTGTGAGTGCGTCCCTCGCAACAATTTGCAGTTAGGAAGGTAGGTACGGTCATACAAAAATACAAAGACTAGAGAGAGAAAGAGAAAAGAAGAAATCAAGAAACAGCGATGAACGAAGAAGACCGAACCCAATCCCAACTCCTCGACGCCCCCGCCGCCGCAGAAAGCGGCGATACAGTGCTCGACGCGGGCGGCGACGGAAACGGAGTCAGCAGCGGCGGCAGTGGCAGGAGCCGAGTGAGGGGGCCCTGGTCGCCCGAAGAGGACGAGATACTGAGCCGAGTCGTGAGCAAGTTCGGTGCGAGGAATTGGAGCCTGATCGCCCGAGGAATCCCAGGGAGGTCCGGTAAATCGTGCCGCCTGCGGTGGTGTAACCAGCTCGACCCTTGCGTCAAGCGCAAGCCCTTTACTGGTAATCGTAACGGGATTCACGATTTAGTTTGGATTTCAGTTATGTGTTTGGATTCTGCATTTGCGTATATGCTGATTTTTTGTCTGTGGTGCTTTTGCGTGCTCATTGAATTTTAAATCTGAGGGTTTTAGGATTTTGTTTTCGTGATAGTTCTGTCATCTGTGGTGTGTTGTTGTGTTCCACCGGGTCAACGAAAACTTGGCCCACCGGACATCTGCCCCGAAAAG
>BPLS01000489.1:404256-426384 GCA_019656275.1 Rhododendron kiyosumense | reverse complement strand
AGGCTGGACTTGGCCTGCCCGGCCTTAGGGGTGATAAACTAGCCAAACGAGCCAAGGAGGTGGTTGATCACGCTTGGTTTGAAAACTTGATAAGCTGAACGAGCCGAGTAGTGGTTTGTTCAGACTTTGTTTGAAAGGCTGGACTTGGCCTGCCCGGCCTTAGGGGTGATAAACTAGCCAAACGAGCCAAGGAGGTGGTTGATCACGCTTGGTTTGAAAACTTGATAAGCTGAACGAGCTGAGTAGTGGTTTGTTCAGACTTTGTTTGAAACCTTAACGAGCTTTAAAAAATGTTCAAGCATGGTTTTTTATGAAACAATCTGATCTTAATAAGTTTTTAACAAACGAATACAAGCTTGAACTCGAGTAACTTGGTTCAATTAGCGGCCCTACCAATAATGTGACCCTCCTGCACCTGTCCGCAAGCATCATGCTATGCAAGAGGGTTGAACCCTTGGCCTTGGCTTTGATATTGCTTGTTTGGATCAAGCGCTTACTGTCTCACCGAAACCTGCAAGCATAGGCAGCTCCACGCGTGCTTATAGTTGGTCAATTGAACACCCTAAGCTTTTTTATTTTTGAATATTACATGTAAAAATTTCATGTCAGATTTTATTTGAACACTTACTCTTATACAGTTATACTACTATGAGCACCCATCAATTTTGGTTAATTCACTATTGAACACCTAATATATTAGCTCAAAAACAAGGCACACACTCTTAATGACAAAAATTACAAAAAGAGAGATAGAGAAAACGTATGTATCGGTATCATTCTCCGACTTCTCTTTGAACGACAATCAACTCTATATCTCCAAAAACAAGAGCACATGTTCAAAAAGATCCATGCGAAGCTATTCACCCCCACAGTTTTCTACAGAAACTATCAGTATATTTCTGTGCCGGTTTAATATCAGTTCAAAATACAAAAATTCGCCGATAATATCTTGTATTTTTGTACTTTTGCTTGTATTACTCACACTAACATATAAAATTTTGTGCAGCTATGGTTGGTTAGTAGAGCTAAGGTAATTGTTGAACACCTTAATAAAAATTATTGAAGCTGCCACTACCCGCAAGTTTTAGTGGAGGCGCAACTTCATTTCATTATACCCGCCAATGGGTTAACAACCCAACTAAGACTTGGCCCACCTGGCCTCCGCCCCGGCAGGATACTAGATTTGGCCCACTTGGCCTCTGCCCAATAATATTTGTCTGCTTTAGTAGGTTTACTACTGCTGAATTTGGTCATGGAATTTGCTTTGAGGTACCTTGCAGTTTACTGTACTCTTATAGTTGTTGTTTCTGGCATTTTAGTTTGAGTAGGGTTCTTGTAACTAAGAGATCATAAGAGAGGCAATGTGATAGATGAGACCATGTAAATCTTGTGTTCTCGCATGTTGTGTGGTTGGTTGTCTTTCTTTTTGGTTTGTGTGGATCAAATTCGCTTGCTATTGCATCAAAGGATTCTCTGTATGTGGTTCTTCCCCTTTCAATACTCTCCGAACATTCACGTGCAAGTTTATACTCCTAGTTCTGTCCATCCCCTCTATCTCTTGCATTTATGTGCGAATTTTTCGATCTCACGTCGTTGAGCATGGTTATTCGTGTTGTTTTTGGTTGGATTCAACTTACTTATTTTGCCGCGTTTGGTCGTGAGCTTCAACCTCTGTGTCCCAATTAAACTCTCTAGCATCTGAAGTAGATATTCATCACCTAAAATGGATCTATGACTCTGTCCTGTAAATCATTTTCATCTCGTAAGACGAATTTATCATCATTAAGGGGCAATGTTCTTCCTAGGCTGGAAAGGACAGTTGCAACATCAAATGTGGGTCACAAGAAGTTTAATCAAGTAAATAGAGATTTGTGGAAAGGGTATGCCTATGTAGATGTCTGCGAAATGTGCTTGTTAAATTGATTGGATTTTGGAGGTTAGGCCCACTGTAAGATGGAAAGTTAGGATTTGTTTTGATTGGCCAAAATCAGTTCAAATCCCACATTTGACTCTGGATTTCGTCAAACTAATATAGACCACTGATCCTCTCATGTAAGGTAACAAACTTTGAGCTTCTTGACCGTATAACCACCTAAATTAACTCCTAAATGATCTAATGGAAGTGATATATAGATTTCTCTTGATTTTAATGCTAGTAGAAGTCTTGCACTAGATCATTTTGTCCTTTTACTGATAGCTTATTCTTTACCTGGGATGTTTTTTGAGTTTCTATAGCACAACACGATTAGCGTGGGTTCTACAAGCCACTAAGGTCAAACCACACACGTGTCGCTTTTCTCTCCCGTGCCAAGTGTCTACATCAATCTTTATTTTTCTACTGGAGCAAACATCAAACTCAAAGAGGAAGGCTGTACATCTATTGCTGCATCTAATTACAAGCTTTTGATGTCATGTATCTTGTCTACTTTGACCTTTTAGATGACTAAAGATTTCTTGATTAAGCTGAGAAATTCATGTTGGAGGGTGAGGAGTCATTGGACATACACAGTCATCCAGGATATTGATTCAGACTTTTTCGGTCCATCTTGTTCAAGATATGCTTGATCTCAATTTACCCATGGCTTTCTTGCAAAACGGTCAATCTGGTTCATTGTGGATGAGCTTTCTTCTTCTCTCACTGTTTTCTGTGCTTTTATGCAATAGTGGTGCAAACTCTAGAAAAAGTAGACCAACAAAAAGTTAAACAGTTTGATTTCTGCAACGTTTCTAATCTGCTAGTCGATCCAGCTTCTTACTAGACGTAGTAGCATGGACAAGGAACAAGGACGTGTTACACACACCAATATGCCAATTGCTAAATACTAAAGAACACGACATGTCAAAAATAAATATTTGAGATATTTTTATATGCAGCTATATGACTATTTTATACATGTCTCGGAAAATACAACATGGCACTAGATAAAATTTGAAGGACCATAGATTCTATAGCTTAACAGACCAGGCGAAGGGGGAAATGTGCCTTCACATAGTGTCCAGTACTAAAATCCCAAGTGTCCGAGGAGTGCTCAGCTCGGTTCTAAAAGATATAAAAATGATAAGAAATGCTTGGACGAGTGTTAACGTGACACGCTAAGTGTCTGTGCTTCTTACATTCTAGGTCACAAATGAATGGTATGACGAGAAACTTTTTCCATTTACATTGGCAAATCAATATTTAGATGTGTATTGTTCTTCTTAATCAAGTCGAATTGAACTCATATTGGTGCAGATGAAGAGGACCATATTATTTTAACAGCTCATTCAACTCATGGAAACAAATGGGCGTCAATCGCAAAGCTCCTACCCGGTAGAACTGATAACGCAATAAAGAACCACTGGAATTCTACACTGAGGCGCAAATTAACGGAGCTCAAAAGGCTTAAACGTGCACAGGGCACCGCTTTGGAAGAAGTCAGTCTGGACAGAACAAATGCATCCTCTGAAGAAACCCTGTCATGTGGAGATTTGCGGTCATTCAAGTCCCCAGAAAGAAGAGACACAAATATGATTGAACATAGACCCAACCATTCTGAAAACAACCCTCAAATAGACGAGGATCGTCGAGCTGTGGAAACAAACAATCCCACCCTTTCCCGACCAGTGGCACGCGTTGGTGCATTTACCGTTTGTACCCCTGCAAATTTAACGCCAGACTTTGGGATCTGCAAATTTGTTGAAGGTATTTGTGGTGAACCTATTGTTCCTATGCAGTGTGGTCATGGTTGCTGTGGAGGTTCAAGTGGGGGTATATCTGAACAAAGATCATTGTTGGGACCAGAGTTTGTTGACTATGAGGTGCCTCCTCCCTTGTCGAGTCACGAGTTGGCTGCCATTGCCATGGATCTGAATAGAATTGCCTGGATCAGAAGCGGCCTTGAGAGTACCGGGACGCAAGTGGGACCGTCAACTCATGCCTTGCCGCATGAAGTTGAAGGCTTGAGCTGAAATTATTTGTTCGGAGACGTCTGAATAGTCAAGTTTTTCTTTCTGTTTTTTCTGGGTTCATTTTTGTTGTGAGTTTTTTATCGGGAGAAAAAATGTAACGTCCACCAAATTTGAAAAAGGTTCATGAAGATGGTGGCTAACTATTCGGTCTTAGCGAAAGGCCTATGATTGTTGCTTTGTCCATAGGATACTCCCTCATTTTCGCAGAATGGTTGGTATCAATGCTCCTCGTTTGCACATTATCATGCTAAAAAAAACTGGGTCACGAGGGTCCGTTTGTTTGATGAAACTCTATTCCGAAGGTACCTAGTTTCATAAGATGTGTTACCTCATCCAACTAATACTGATACGATCAATACTGCAAAACTCTGATGAGTGATGATATACTCTGATGAGTGATGATATATATATTACACTTTGGGAGATTATATATCCAATGAATAGTTAATTCAATTCGTAAACCGAAAATGTGATCTTCTTGGATGTATATAATCAAATACAATTCTCATATTGGGTCGGTATCAATGACCACGCCTAATTATAATTGGTCGCCAATCTAGATTTTCTCAAATCTTAATATAATTTCTCGTGTGATGCAAGATTTTACTCTATCTACTGTTATCCTATTTAAGAATTCATTGTATGACTATTTTTTGGGTCATGATGTGTATATTGTACGTATCGTAACGTAAATTGGTCAGACATCAAAAAAAAAAAGGAAAACAGCAATCAACTAGAATAATCTATGTGGAATGGAGTTCTAAATTTTATTTCCAGCTTCGTCGTTACTCGTTAGCAACGAAGGAGAAATCATAAATTTCAGACCGGAAAACAACAACTCTAAATTTCAAACAATTATTGTTGAAAAGTCACGACAGTCCTTCCCTAAACAGACTTTCACCTCGAAGGAGCACATGGGAAATAGTGGAAATTTTATTGGAACCCCATGTATCAAAAGATTCATAGAACAATTACTGTTGAAAAGTCACAACAGTCCTTCCCTAAAGTATTCTTTAGCCTCAAAAGGATTTTAGTCTGGTTGGTTGATTGATTTGCTGCACACACAATTAATCATGGTCGATTCTTAGAGTATCCACAATGTTATAATCAAATATAAAAGGTTTTTAAAATTAACAATGTTGGTACAAAATATGGCTCACAATGCTATAATCAAACTTAACAACTTCCTTTGAAATAATCAAATTTTGGGCTTTAGATAACTAAAACTAGCAACCTTTTAATAATAACCAAATTTAATTGACCCACATATTCTCCATCAAATACACCTATTCTCTCTCTTTTCCTTTTTCCTCTCTTTCTTTCGAAAAATATTTTTCAAAAAAAATATTTTACTAATTTTTTGTAGAAAACAATTTTTTTAAAATAATTTTTTTTAAAAACTATTTTCAATTTCTAGTAAATAGTTATTATTAGTTTCAAAACTATTTTCTACTTTTCACAATTTTTAGTTTTTTGTAGTTTAAAAAAATGATGTTATAACAAGTTTTGGTTATCCAATTTTGATTATGTCATTGTAGACATCTACATTGTTAATCTTAGCAATATCTTAAATGAATAATCAAAAGCTGATGTAGTAACTTTTGGTTATCACTTTTTAATTATAGCATTGTGGATAACCTTATAGTAAGATTGCAAAAAAGTAATCTCTTATGAATTCTATAATTTTGGCGCGAATGGCTTTCCTTGGTCTGGGTTGTGAAGCATTTTAGTTGAGGTGTGCTTAAAAGTTTCCAGACCCTTCTGATAGTCGGAAAAAGAAAAAAAAAATACTACTACGTACTTTTGTTAAAAAACAAGGGAAAAAGTACACAGTAAAAAGCAACCTTTGCTGCTGCTTTTTTTGGGTAGGAGTACTTCGGAAACACAAAGCAGCCTTTGCTTGCAAACACATCACATGATATGCAAGGATAGAGACAAAGGGGGCTAGTAGGGGCGGTCGCCTCTCCTACGATTTTAAAAAAATAGTACTATTACATTGAAAAAAAAATTATTATCAAAATGTATAGTCTCGCCCCTCTCTAGAAATATAACTCGCCTCCCCTGCGCGTCATGTCAGTAGCAGTGAATAAATACTCATTGCAAGATTTTTCGATGAGCCAAGTTCCACATTATACACTAAAATCGAAGGAGACGGATACGAAATCATTAATAAATATCCACTACAAAGAGATGTTACCAAATTTGGACTGTTTTATGCATGGAGTCTGAAAGGAAGAATTTTCCAACGAGTTTTATTCTATGATAATGACATTGAATTCGCTTTGACAAGTCTCAAGATTTTTCTAAAACAAAACAAAGATGAAAACACGAGGATATGCTATTCCTATCTACTTTCTGATAATTACATATGTATTTTTCAAGTCTTTGTGGCTCTATAGAATCCAAAAAAATATGCCATGAGTGATTGTAAGATTTTTTGAACGGGTCAAGCTCATATTGTTATACAAACGGAATCAACACGGAAAGATGAGGAAAGACTCTTCTCATCAATTCTATAATATAATGACATGCGACTTTGTCAAGTTTTTGTTGCTTTATGGAGTTCTAGTAACATGGCTGTTAGTGATTGAAAGATTTTTATAGCAGAGTCAAGACTCAAGATCTATTTAACAAACATGGACAGAGAAATTAAGATTTCTATCGAAATTGATAACTCTAGCACGCTACCTTGCTAAGTTATTGTCACGTCGTATTTGGTCCCCCAACGATATATTAGTCAAAGTGCATACACAAGGATGGAGCTAGGGGGTCTAGTAGGGGTAGTCACCACCAGGGACGGATTCAGAAATGTCGTTTAGTGGGGGCACCTTGTTAATAATAGTGACGAAGATTTATTTTTCTAATTAACCATAATAAGATCGTTACATAATTAAGACATGCAATACAAATTACAAAAATATATAACACATACGTTCACTTAAATTATGTAAAAATAAGTACAAAATCTCAGACAAAATTTGAGAGTATATTTTACATGAACATCGACAAATTTTAAAATGATCGATATAGTTTTATTAATGATATTATTTTAAAATATTGCTCTTAGACGGTTAAAAATAAGTACAATTAAAAAAGAATTGATACAAGTAGACAAATAGTTCGAAAATCAATAAGTATAAATGCACCATATGACGAAATCGAAACATAAAAATTAGTCTTATATGTATATTTTCAAGATATATGCACTTGTTTATGTGTAGCATCACACATAATTTCATAATTATACAAAATATACAAAAATATAACAAAATTATTTTAGTTTTGAGCGGGGGCACGTGCCCCCACGTGCCCCCCTTTCCCTCCGTCCCTGGTCACCACGACAAGAATTTTAAAAAAAATAGTTATTATATGTAAAAAAAAAAGTTATTCCCAACTTATATAGACTCGTAACTGGTAGATTTTTTTAAGAAAAGAGATCCAAAATAGTATTCCAAAACTATATTTTAGTTTTTTTCGTACTCCATGTGCAAATGACAAACATCATTTACTATAGTTTTATTATGTTATTTGAATTTTTTTTAGAGTCGATGACTATTCATATTGCAATGCATGTTTTTTTTAGTATACATTTAATTTGCAAACTTGGGGATACTGCCAGCCGGGGGTGCTTGGCAACGGTGTCAAGCCGTCAATCCGGCCGTTTATGTACTTGGATTAGATCCGAGCCGTCTGTGCTGAGATGAATGGTCAAATCGGCCGTTCGATCGGCACCTTGCCAAACACCCTCGCTTGGTAGTACCCCCCATCCTTCGCATTTTGCCACTGCAAGGATAAAATTCTGGCTCCGTCCCTGATGCTATGTGTTTTGGGCAGAATGAACAGAAACAGAGTACGATTATGAAAAATTCTAACTCCACACTCATTTACACACCGGTTTCTAATAGGGGGAGGAGTCCGTACACAGTACACATCCCAGTGTGTGTGAGACCTACCACTATTATGAGTGGGGTGTGTAAAGAGATGTGGAATGTATGTGGGCTCCATCTCTATTATGAACGGAATGTGTAAATGAGTATGAAGGTAGAATGATTGATTACTATTACTATTCATCTCCATCGATTCTTTATGCATAGAAGGCGTAATCCTTTTTTCCCCTTCTTGGTTCTTTTTCCTGTTTTGGTGTACCCATGGTTTTTTTGGTCCGAATCAACTGCTCCTACCCGCTTTGCAGGTCCTCTTGTCCGATTAGAAGTTTCTTCAGTTGCATCTTGGTAATGGTTCGTCTCAGTCTAGATTAATACAGTAAATTATTTTTGAGAGAGAATGTTTTTTTTCAAATTTGAACAATTAAAAATACTCCGTATCTTTGAACGACTGGCATACGATAATCAAATACGCTATGTTACCAAACAGCACCAGCCAAATTTTTGCTTACGAAAGTATAACTTCTGGAATATTTAGGAAAACAATTATACTACAAACAACAGCATAGCTATTTTGGTTAGAGAAATTCTAAAAGAACCTTCAATAAATGTTTGAGGGGAGTGATTTTGCCACCCTCAAATTGTTAACGGCACTCCTCCCCAGGGGAGTGCCAAAATCAACGGTGCCATTAATAATTTGGAAAGCAGCAAAATTACTCTCCATGTTTGAAAGAGGACTTATTATTAGATTTCTTAACCTACTTTTTACAACTCCAACTATTGTCTAATGCACTGTGATTACTCTTTAATCATGTGGTTAAGGTGCAGTAGCCATGGAAAGTTTTTTGTCTTTTTTTGATACTTTGAAGCCTACACATAAGTGGTTTGATGATTGAGAGGTTTGGTCTCTTGAGCAACTTCCAGGGAGATTCACAAATTAAAGTATAGTGTACCTAACTCTGATATGAAATAACGTTGCACCAACCACATTACTTGAAATAGCTTCGTATAGTAAACGTGATAGATTAAATCACGTAAGGTGTCATGTTATGTGATACTATTAAATATGATACACAAAATCTAAGACCCCCTAGCACTTAAAAATAGACATACTCCAAGAATGCAACTGCATGGCTTGGCCAAAAAAGAAATTCATAAAACCATGCGAATCTTATTTTGTGTCACATGAAGTTTTCTGTACATACTCGTATATATAAGGAGTATCAACTACCTCACTTAAACATAATTTGTCACGAATCTTGATTTTCTTATGTAACCATTATACCATGATTTATGTAAGCATAACTATTATTTTGATAATTGGATGACGGGTCGATTTGCGCGTATTCCAACTAATCTCGGATTGTTGAAGTTAAACGATCGAGCAAATTTTTTCCTAGGTCCAATATTTCAAATGTCTAACCTGCGTGAAATTCAATCATGTGACAGGATTAATTTTCCATAACCACTTTGGCAATGCGAATCCACATTTTCTCATGTGACGGATTCATTACAAACATCCGAGGAGGTACCAATTTCGTGTCATAAACGCCAAACCCACCGACTTTGAGTTTGAGGGAATCCCAGCTTAACAAAAAAAATCTCTCTGCGAGAAAAAGGTTTGGATCTTTATCTTTCTCAGTCCAAATTTACCCCACAATCCACATCAGAGAGAGAGAGAGAGAGAGAGAGAGAGAGAGATCACTGTGGTTTCTCTTGTCTTTTTCCCCAGATCGAGGCCCCTCAAGAATGATCTATGCTTCACACTGCTTTTTCATGAGGGTTCTCTTCCTTGGTCTTTCAAATGTCGACAAACATACCCAACTCCCACGTTGATTCAGAGTCCACCGCCGTCAGTGACGGCCCCGACGGTAATGAGATCGTGAGCGAGCTGGACAAGAGGAGGGAATCCTCTGCGTCGGAGTGTTCCGTAGAGGTCGTGGATCTGGAAGCTGGGGGGAAGGTACATTTGGCGAAACGCGGGAGGGATTGTAGGATTTGTCACCTGAGCTTCGATGCAGGGAATCAGGAGTCCGGCGGGGTGGCTATGGAGTTGGGTTGTTCTTGTAAAAATGATTTAGCTGCTGCCCATAAGCAGTGTGCTGAGGCTTGGTTCAAGATTAAGGGCAACAAGTAAGTCCTGAACCTCTTGAAACTAAAAAGAATTTCATTTGTATTTTTTTGCTTTGGAATTGGCCCTCTTCTGATTCTCTGTTAGTCATACGTTAGATGCAATGTGATGTGAACTGACTGGATG
Source organism: Rhododendron kiyosumense (assembly GCA_019656275.1). Lineage (NCBI taxonomy): Eukaryota > Viridiplantae > Streptophyta > Magnoliopsida > Ericales > Ericaceae > Rhododendron > Rhododendron kiyosumense. Next base: position 416,295 of record BPLS01000489.1, on the reverse strand, counting down.
AAATTTGTACTATTCGTTCAGCCATACATGGCAATACAAACCGTGCACAATTCCTATGAAATTAGCTTTGTTATCGTTTCAGAGGTTTGTTGGGTAGTTTGAGGTGTGATCATATTTTCGTAGATTGTTATTGAGTAACTCTTTAATATGATTTCTGGTCTCAAATATGATTTGGGCAATTGATCCAAGGGTCGTGTCGAATGTGCCCCATAGAGTGAAACTTCTATATGACGAGATAAAGCACTGCTTTGATGAAGAAAAGGAGGGAAAGTTGTAAAAGCAGTTCAATATTAAATGAAGAGAATCAAGAAGATAAAGCAAAAGATGAGTGCACTGGTTGTAATATTGTATTTCCAACTAGTGGGAGATTTCTTTCCATTCTGTTTTTGGGGGGAATTTATTTCCTTTTCTCTTTTTTTTCTTGTTTTTGCTTTTCTTTTTCAAATTGCAACTTGGGTTTGACTTTTATATTCCTTATGTTATAAAAGCAGCAGCACTAGCTGGTATTCCCAATATGAAGCAAAGACTCATTCATTGGATTCCTGGTTCGCTTCCTGTGAATTTATGCTATAACAATGTTTCTAAACCCGGCCTTTTTCAGGAGTTGAGAACCTTGTCTCCTTGTTTTGGTTCCTTGAACCTAGACTTGTGCTATTTGGTGGTTAGCTTTTATATTCGTGTGGTGTTTTTTGTAAGATCCCTTAAAAGAAAAGACAGGTTACAGGACGTTATCATTCAACATCTTAGTGTAGTAAAGCAACGCAGTGATGTTCCCTTTGGAAGACCCGATTCAATGATTCTATTGCTAGTGTATATCCCTCATTACGTAGGGACAATAAATGGTGCACCTTCAATCATTGGATCTTGTAATCTTTAGAATTTAGGATGATCTAGCTAATGCTTTCACTTGAGGCAAGTGCTTGTCTTCTTTCCATTTGACCTAACAATAATTGATCTCTTAATTTTCTGATTTCATTAGTCCTTGTGCTAATAGGCACGCCCATACTAGCACTGTACTAGCACATCTAACCAAAATGTCCTAGCATTTTATACCCAGTCTTTATAGATCCTTTTTGCTTTCTCCTATTTTGTTGTGTTTGGAACAATCTTTTTTGTCACCTTTATGCCAAAATTACTTCGGTTCTTTTACTTGGGTCAAAAGGCCCATGGTCCATTTCTTCATTATGTACTTATGTATTTGATTCTGATATTTTTGTCTGCCGGTTAGATCTTGGTATTAATACATTTTGTAGTCCTGAGAATGCTTCATTATTCAGATTGTGGCTTTCCATACAGTAGTTGGCATTTGGTTTTCCCATATAGTATGGTATTATTTTCCAAGGGCCTCATTCTCACTACTTCGATCAATAGTACATCTTTATTCTTGGCACAAATTCTGTTCTTATGTGGTGAGAATCAGGATATAGTTCTTGTATATGTAATCGTAGATGATGATGGGTTCGAAACTTATGTTATTTTATACCCATGATAATGGAATATATATATTTAACAAATAAAGATCTACATAGTAGATAAACTACATTCCCGAGGTAAACTACCTTAGCCCGACTGGCATGCCTCAAAGTTGGTCAAACGCTAAATCATGAGAAAGCATTGCACATAGGTCACGGAGTATTAACGCGGTCTAGACGTGGCCACGAAGATTACATAGGTTATGAAGATTTTACCCCTTTGAACATGACCATGAGATTTGACCGGTGCCCTGGTTCTTAACAACTTGCAAATGTAAGTAGTAAGCTGTCTTTGATCCATGGAAGGTAGTAGTACTCCTGCAATACTACTTCCCGCAGCTTCGAGTATCACAGGCCATGTTGTCCCAACGAAAGGTTGGCCTCCTATTTTCCATCTTTTCGTCCTGGCATACACACTAAAACGTTTCCTTGAACGGAAGGCATCCAGACTAATGCTTTGCTGTTCTTTCCTCCAACTTGTGCCTTCATCCAATTTGGTTAGAGGTCCTAGATTTTTAGTCTTCCAACTAGTGGAGTCATCCAGCGTGCTTATTTGATCCAGTGAGCTGGTCTGCATGAACAAGCCACTATAAGTGATAATTATCCTTCATTTGACTATAAAAATTCTTAAAAGCAGGGCAAATGGGCACCATAACACGGTGTTGGCAGGTTTTGCTCTTAAGCATACCACCCAGTTCTTCCATGAACCTCGCCTTTTCAGTCGGAGTCAGCAAGGTTGGATCACCAAGGAGAAGCTTGCAATCTTCAAGAGAAAGCCCGTTACCTTCAAGAGAGCGTACTCATCCTATGAAGGGATTCATTCCCACAATTTCGTCCAACCCTCTCGTGAATGAAGTTGAGTTAAGACGATTAACTTCCCTCCATCATCTATATTTCACCCGGCTCACAAACATGAAAACCAAGGAAAAACACATCATTGATGTCCCTATTAGTGGCCGGCTTGAGGAGGATGAGTTCTTCATCCAAATCCAAACTCAATTGACTACCCTTCAAAGTACTTGAAATTTCTAAGACAGATTTTATGATCCTAATATAAATGGGAGAGGGTTGGATTTTGACCCAGGTACTTTGGACATTATTCATCGACTTCTTCTCGAATCGGTCAAAGAACCTATTCGGGTCTGCTTTGAGGGCCTGATTTAAGGTTATGCATCCGTCCCTTTTCAACCCAACATAGGTGTCATCCCTGCACGCACAAAATGGGGAGGTTGGTGGAACACACAGCTTTGTATTCATTTCTTTCAAAACTTTTTGGGCTATTTTAGGTCTAGAAAAGTGATGTAGTTAATAAGAATGAGGGGAAATGTTGAAATGATAGATAAGAGTATTAAAGTAAAGGGGGAACGAACCATTCTCAATGAAACGATACTCGTGCAGGCGCATTTAGTATACGGGGATGGTTCGTTCAGTCTCTTGAAGATGGTTCGTTCCTCCTTTACTTCAATGCTCCTATCTCTCATTTCAACCTTTCCCCTCTCTCTTATTACCTACTTTACTTTTCTAGACTTGAAATAGCCCAGAAAGCTTTAAACGAAATGAATACAAAGCCATGTGTTCTACCTATCTTCACATTTTTTTGTGTCTAGTGATGGCACCTATGTTGGGTTGAAAAAGGATGGATGTATAACCTTAAATCAGGCCTTAAAAACAAACCCAAATAGATTTTTCGACCAATTCGAGACGAAGATGAATAATGTCCAAACTACCTGGGTCAAAATCCAACCCTCTCCCATTTATATTAGGATAATAAAATCTGTCTTAGAAATTTCTTGTGCTTTAAGGGATAGTTATTTGAGTTTGGATTTGGATGGAGAACTCATCCTCCTCAAGTCGGCACATTGATGAGGTGCTTTTTCTTGGTTTTCGTGTTTGTGAGCCGTGTGGAAATGTAGATGATGGAGAGATTTTAATGCCTTACTCAACTACATTCACAAGAGGGTTGGAGGAGATGTGGGATAATGAATCCCTTCATAAGACGAGTGCGCTCTCTTGGAGGTGACAGACTTTCTCTTGAAGATTGCAAGCTTCTCCTTGGTGATCCAACCTTGCGGACTTTGACTGACAAAGCAAGGTTCATGGAGGAATTGGGTGGTATGCTTGAGAGCAAAACATGCTAACACGGTGTTGTGGTGCTCATTTGCCCTGCTTTTATGAATTTTTATAGTCAAATGAAGGATAATTACCGTCTACAGTGTCTTGTTCATGCTGACCAGCTCATTGGATCAAAGAAGCATGTTGGCTCTAGCTTTTATACATTGCCAGAAGATTCGAGGAGAAGTGTTTTCAAATAGGGATACGTATCGTGTAACATTTTTTCAATTGTATCGTGTAGCTTAAGATACGTTTGTTGGTAGAATATGAGTTTCTATTGTTTAGTTGGACAAGATATTTTTGGGAGAGGGAGGATACTAAAGACAAGAGTGGGGAAGGAGAGTATTTGTATTACACTTGAACTCAAAATGTTTTTTTGGCTTTGGTACAAAATGGCTAGAACCTATCAATCCCTATATATATTACTCCATGGAAGGCTCTAGTACAAAGAGATTTTCATATAAGATAAGTTTTGAAGTAATTCTAGAATTACACATGTGACTATTCTAGAATTACACATGTGACTAATTCTCATAAAGATATTTTCATATAAGATAAACTTTGAGTTAAATTCTAGAATTACATATGTGACTAATTCTCACAATAAACTCTAGATATTTCACAAGGATATTCTAGAGTTAGATATTTGGAGTTTCTAAAACTAGATATTTATATCTTCTTCAATAATATCTCCCATTTTGGGTTTTGACAATTGGAACTTTGTCAATAGGACTTGTTTGGACTTAACTTTCTTGTGCAAAAAAAATTTAGTTTGTGCTTCGACAATGTTAAACATAATTAATATACAATTAAAAAGTAGATACACCTAATAACATCAATCAACTATGCTTTTAAAAAAAAGGTTTTTAAGATGCAAAATTTCAAGTCTCTGAACTGGGGCTATTACATTAAGGCTTTCTGTTCCCTTTGTTGGGGAAAGAAAAGTTAGGTAAAACACAATTCAAGTATGGTTCTTTCTTCTATACAAGCTCAACATTGAGGTTGAATTTCTCTCAAATGGTTTGAAAAATGTCATAATTAGATCTAACGGCTTAAACAAATGCATTTGGGGTTCCGCTTCCTGAAATAAGGTTTGATTTTTTCCCACTAGTTAATTTGTAGGACACTTACTGAATTAGGATATGTGTATAATTGTAGGATATGATGTTATATCGTAGGATTTTTATACCAAAAAGGATACAAGGTGAAAAACCTATCGTTCTCCGAATGAGACGATACCAATCGTATGATACGGATCATGTATCATAGGTTTTTAACAACTATGCTGAGGAGAGAGGATGACTCCACTAGTTGGAAGACTAAAATTCCAGAATCTCAAACCAAATTGGATGAAGGCACAAGTTGGAGGAAAGAAAAGCAAAGCATTGGATGCCTTTCGTTTAAGGAAATGTTTCAGTGTGGATGCCGGAGATGAAAAGATGGAAAATAGGAGGCCAGAAGGAGCCCTTTCGTGGGACAACACGACCCGTGATACTCGAAGCTGCAAGAAGTTGGTTGCGGGAAGTAGTATTGGAGTACTACTACCTTCCATGGATCAAAGACAACTTACTACTTACATTCACAAGCTGTTCAAAAACTCCGCAGCACACCGGTCGAACCTTATGGTCATGTTCAAAGGGGTAAAATCTTCGTGACCTATGTAATCTTTGTGGCCATGTCTAGACCACGTTAATACTCCGTGACCTATGGGCAATGCTTTCTCATGATTTAGCATTTGACCAACTTTGAGGCATGCCGTGTTAAGACACAAGTACAACCAAGAATGGTATAATAAAGTTGAATATATGGGCATAAATAAATCAAGTAAATATATATTTGAATATATGGGCATAAATAAATCAAGTAAATGATATATATGTGTGTATATATATATATATATATCTATCTATCTATGAGGGATTTTCAAATGAGGGATCTCTCATTTTGTTAAAATGCGGGACTTTTATTTCCCGATCAAAATTTAAAAATCCGAATCGTTCAATGTGTGCAGAACGTGATTTTAAGGGTCCCCGCAAGAAATCACCAAAAAAATGACCGGGAAGGGCTTCATCTGAGCAGTTTTTTTTGAACCGTTCAATGAAAACTGCTCGGATGAAGCCCTTCCCGGTCATTTTTTTTGCTGATTTCTTGCGGGAACCCTTAAAATCACGTTCTGATCACTTTGAGCGGCTCGGATTATCGAAATTCAATCGGGAAGGGGAGTCCCGCATTATAATAAAATGCGGGATCCCTCATCGGAACCTGACTCATCTATCTATATATGAGTGAGTTCACATCTAGACAATACTTTCCTGATGGATACTTCATGTAAATGAGACTTTAAAGTTCATATTTTCATTTTTTTTTTTTTTGGAAAAATTTCAAAGTACCTCCCAAACTTTACACTCAAGGTCTAATAGACACCCAAACTTTCAACAAAATCAATTTTATACTTGTGTATTTGGTTCTGATATTTTTGTGCTGGTTAGCTCCTGGTATTAATACGTGTTGTAGTCCTCAGAATGCTTTATTATTCAGATTATGGCTTCCATACAGTAGTTGGCATTTGGTTTCCCCATATAGTATGGTGGTGTTTTCCAAGGGCCTTGTTCCTACTACTTCGATCAATAGTACAGTTCCTGCTTTATTCTTGGCACAAGTTCTGCTCTTATGTGCTGAGAATCAGGATGTAGTTCTTGTATATGTAACTGTAGATGATGATGGGGTTCGAAATTTAAGGTATTTTACATATTTATATATACACACACACACATAAGATTGTGTTAGAGAAGATCCCATGGGGCACCAGCCTTCTAAGTAGAAGGATAACACTAAAAACCACCAAAGAGTTCGAAAGAAACACAATGAGCATAAACCATCAGGGAAAAACATCGTTGCCTCTCACCCCATTTTGTAGTTTCAAACTTTCAATTCTCCTTGTTAGCACCAAAAAGCATTTCCACCAAGTCCGTCAACGGAAACCCAATGCAAACGTTAAAACGTCAACCCTATCCTTGACCACTCCCTTCACCATTACGATGAAACCAACTCTTTCCCCTTACTCGCTGTGGGTCTCAAACTCATAGACAGCCCAAATGGACCCCTTACTCCCACATGATTTGCCACCATCTCCCTCTGTTTTTTGAGAACGCTCTAGAACGTGCTTCCTTCCACCTCCTTAAATGAGGGATCCTTGTGTCTTCCGTGTAGTGGCTGAGCCAGAATTTTGATCTAGGGGTCTGGCTTAGTAGACATTTTTTTATCGAAATGTATACTTATTACTATATCATTAAATTTTTGTTTTTCAATACATTACATTTGTACATTGAAACGATTCTAGCCCAATGCTGTTTAAGTATACCAATCATTTTGTTTTTTCTTTAGGTTACTTCAATTGTCACGTGCTTATTTTTTATTTATGAAAGAAATTGAGACATGAGAATGTAAAATAACTAATTTTTTTATCAAATCAAACCAAAATTATTAAGATATAAGTAGCTATACACGAATAATTATCAATTTAACATTAAAAATCAGGTATATACAAAATAAAATTTTTAAAAATCGGGAGCTAGGGCCGGGGCCCCCCTGGGCCCCAACATAGCTCTGCCACAGCCCCCATGGAACTTCTCTCTTGGTAAGCCAAGCCTCCTCCTGGCCATTTGTTAACCAGACCCAAGCACCCCAAATGGGCTTTGTGAATGAAAGTGAATTTGCCTCATTCTCTTTTTGTCTCCTCCAACGATAAATCATCGTCGTCTTGAAATGTCACAGAGAGCTATTGTCGGCGCGTACAGAGGCAGTATGGTTGTTACCTCAATTTGTTGAGTTCGCAATGTATTAATCCTGTTTTCTTGATTAGGAGTATAACTATTATCTGTCATAGTGCAAAGAGTTTCTATTTCCATGGGTAGCATGTAAATGATCAGCATACTGAGGATCCATCTAGCTGACTATAAGTCAGTGATACCACTTCTTGTTGACTCCAGTTGTCATGTTTGAAAACATGAAAGGCTGCACAGTCTCCAAAATATGATTCCGTTCAGAATAGAAACACTTATCTAATTTTTAACTCTTTCTATAGCACAGTTTCTGTAGATTCTTGAAGCATTGGAAAAAAATCATTTCATGGTAGCAGGTTTCCTAGGGGAATAATGCTCTTTTGCAATGTCCAAGGTCATTTCAACTTATCTATGGCCTACAGGATTCAGGAAGATATGTTAAACGTGTTGCATCATTAACTTGAGGGAGATATTTTGTTCAGTCGAGGTCAAAGGTAGAGAGTAGCATTGTACCTACACTACCAGCCCGTTTGTTTGAGGGATTTGGTGAAATGACAAGAAATGGGAACGAAAGGGAATCCCGGCACTTGTTTGGATTGGGAGAAATTATGAGGTAGGTGAGAAATAAAGAGAACCAGTATACACATAAAGGGCCCCATTCCTTTCTCACCGCTTTCGGTGAGATTTGGGGAGAAACACCAATCGTTTCAGTTATTTTCTCACCTCCATTCCAAATGAAGTCCATATTAATATGACCGTTTCTTTTTCATGTGGTAATGCCATCTCTAATATATGTTTTGTTTGCTTTTCACATAGTTGACCTGAATTTGCAACCATCGAATATCTTAATTCATGTCCATATGGTGGACCAACTCCAGTAATGACCCTTCTTGCTTCTTTTGTTTTAACGCAGAACCTGCGAGATATGTGGGTCCACTGCACGCAATGTAGCTGGTGCAAACGAGGCTGAGTTGTTGGAGCAGTGGAACGAGGCAAATGATGCTGTAGCTGTTGGACCAGTGCCCTCTGCAGAGACCACGAGATTCTGGCGGGGGAGTCGGTTTCTCAACTTCCTGCTGGCATGTATGGTCTTTGCATTTGTCATATCCTGGCTCTTCCACTTCAACGTCCCCTCATGAAATCTGATCAAAGACTGTTGAGGCAAATATAGACAAAAGCTTCAAGCCCCCCTGCTATAGTTTCTACTTCAGGTACCCTTCTTCTTGTAGTTTGCTTCCCATTCTTGGTTGGAAGAAACAAATCTGTATCTACTGCTGTTTATATTAGTATCAGAGCTTTAGCGGACTTGTACTAGATGTTGTATCATTATTATTATTATTATTATTATTTTTTGAGCCCGCGTGACATAGAATGTAAGTCTTTACTGTTGTAACATTGTATCACGTATCAATTGTCTCAAGTTAATCAATTGCCCGAAGTTATTTCTTGTGAATTCCCTGGTCTCGGCATGGATGATCACCTCCCTTTGACTGGAACGGAGAAGAGATTAGTTGAGATGCGCTTAAGTTGGCCTAGACACATTTAACCGTTGAACCAGAAGAAAGAGCATTTTCAAAATTTGTTGGGCGAAATACGAATTTTGTAAAAGTCCTTGCCGATATCTAATTGAATTGATTTTTACGGGATTTTATGAAAAAATATTTCAAGAAAAATGCACGGTTGGGACCATTTTTTGGACTAGTCATGCTACTTGCACATATACTTTAATGGGGGCCCATTTCGGGTCTCACCAATATGATCGGAACCGTTCATTATTTTTAAAATAATTTTGTAAGAGTTCCTGTAAAAAATTAACTCAATAGGATATCAGTAAGGGCTTTTTAAAAAATCATAGGGTGAAACAGTCTGATTCGCACTACGATTTCTGAAAAAGCCTGTACCGATATCCTATCGAGTTGATTTTCTACAGAAACTCTTAAAACATTATTTTAAAAATAATGAGCGGTTCGGATCATATTGGTTGGATCCGAGGTAGGCATCATAAAAGTGTATGTGTAAGATATATGTACAAATGGATGTGTCTTTAGCATTTTTGTTTTCGAACATGAGGTGGGAAAGGTCTGTGCATGATGTGTTGCAATGTATGCGAGCATAGGACGGCTGAAAAAGTGATCTTCGAAATTGTGTTATGCTTATTGTTTAGAGCAAGTCGATTCAAGTGTCTTTTGGCAGAAATTTTGACAAAATTCAAGTCCACATCCATTGCCAAATTTTTGTTGCAAAACACAGTCAAAGTCATCTCATGCATAACTGAAACCATTGATTTGGATCACTAACTAAAACATAGAGTGTTTGGATAGAGTGTCTACACACATCGGATGTCGTTGCTTTTCGCGAAGGTTCGCTCGTTTCTTTTTTTTTAGAATTTTTGGATGGCTCGGATCGGCCGTCCGGTGGCCGAAGTGTGCCTGGCGGGGCGTCGAGATCCCTTTGATCGGGAACCGTAGACTTTTCGTAGTGATAACGGGTTCGTTCGTCTCCTCGTCTTCGGAGTTGTAAAGGAGTTGGCTCCGTAATTGAGACGCTCACTTCCCCGTCCAAATCATACAACTTTCCAGTGATAACAGGTTCGTTCGTCTCCTCGTCTTCGGAATCGTAAAGGAGTTGGCTCCGTAATTGAGACGCTCACTTCCCCGTCCAAAATCATACAACGAGACAAAAATTTAGATCATAATTGAGAGATCAGCCAACCACTCCTTTCCTTTTGATACTAGAATTGGATTCTCTCCGGATTTTAATTTGGACTGTACAAGACAATCTAAATCTGAATCAACTATCATTGCAATTAATAGTATGGATTTGTTCAAAAACTCTATAAGATTCAGTCCAAAACTTAATAGTACTCCCTCCGTCTCTATAAGTTTTGGATTGAATCTTAGCCATCCCAATTAATAGTACTTCCTTTGTCTCGTATTTAGAGTTCAGTATTCCATTTTGTATTAATTCTCAATAAGTGTCCATTTTGTAAAGTTAGTAAGTAAAAGTTTGTGCATTATCTATTTTGTCCTTAAAAATATATTCCATTTTAAAAAGTAAGTGAGTAAAAGTGTAATGATGATGGATAAGTAAGGAAAGTGGAAGAAAAAGTTGATGTAAAAGATATAAGAATGAAGTCTTTTTAATAAGTTAGAGTTATGAAATATGACATTTAAAAAAGGACGGAGGAAACATATCTTTTTATAGTCTAGTCCTTCAAATTGAAAATGGAAAAAAAAAAAAGAAAAAAAAAGGAGAAGAATAGAGGCATTCGGTATATACAAACATCTCGTTGGAAACGCGTGCAGCGCGAGACCAGTATTATATTCTTTCCGTCCATTTTGATGACCATACCAATCTGACAAAAAGTCAGCAATCATTCTTCATACTTTATAGAAACAGCAGTGCTACAGTCACCGACCGCGTGTGAGGCCCACTCCGGACTCCGTACGAATGATTCAAGCCGCTCAATAATTTAAAAAAAAAAACCGAGTGGGCCGCATGCTTAATAAATTCAATCCGATGTGTGTACGTGCTCGTTCCAAACTTTCATTTTTGAACGGATCGGATCATCTGAATTTGGGATGGCTCGGATCGAACACGTACACACATCGGATTGAGCTTATTTCTCACGCAGCCCACTCGGTTTTTTTAAAAAAAAATTATTGAGCGGTAAAATAAGTTCAATCCGATGTGTGTACGTGCTCGTTCCGAACTTTCATTTTTGAACAGATCGAATCATCTGATTTTGGGACGGCTCGGATCGAGCACGTATAAACATCGGATTGAGCTTATTTCTCACGCAGCCCACTCGGTTTTTTTAAAAAAAAATTATTGAGCGGCTCGGATCATTCGTGCGGGGCCCGGAGTGGGCCCCACACATGGTCGGTGGCCAGTCACCGACCCTCCCGGTCGGTGACTGTAGACTTTCTGTTATAGAACAGCAAGCCCCCTCCATAAAAAAGAACCAATAATTGAACCGGTAGATCTGGATCTTGGAACCAACTCAGCTGTAATAATGGCGGTGTCAGGCAGCGGCTTCGGCCTTTCAGCCTACTGCATAAATGAGCTCAAGTTGATGTGGCGAGTCTATCTTGAGAACTGCTCTACTCATACTTGGTCTCTCCATCTATCCTCATGAGTGCGATTGACGAGTCCGGCTCTAGCATTTTGGTTCCAGACAACTCTTTTGTTTTTGTTTTTTTTTTATTTTTTGTTTTTTGTTTATTGTGTTGTTTTTTTTTTTTAATTTTTTTGTACAGATAGTGTCTTTTTTTATATTTATATATAAAAAAATTTACTCCCTCCGTCTATTTTTAAGTGTCCCGCTTCATAATTCCAACTTATTAAAAAGATATTATCATTATACCTTTCACATCAACTTTTTTTCTCAACTTTCCTTACTTACCCATCATCATTACACTTTTACTTACTAACTTTTCAAAATGGAATTTACTTTTAAGGACAAAATAAACAATGCATAAACTTTTACCCACTAACTTTACAAAATTGACACTTATTAAGGAACAGCCCAAAATAAAATACCGGACTCTAAAAAAGAGATGGAGGGAGTAATGTTCATAACATGTGAATTGTGCAGTACATCAATGCAAGACCCACATATTTCTTTCTAAGAGGTACTCATGTGCAGGACAGCGTGGTACCCTATTTGTAAT
>BPLS01000489.1:374987-388785 GCA_019656275.1 Rhododendron kiyosumense | reverse complement strand
GAGAGAGAGAGAGAGAGAGAGAGAGAGAGAGAGAGAGAGAGAGAGAGAGTACATTAGTGGTGCGAGGTCGCGGAGGCGAAAATTGCCGCTGGTCGTGGTCACCGAGGGTGGTGGTGGCCTCGTCCTCCTCCTCCTCTCTCACTCTCCGTTGGGTTTGGGAGGCCAGGTTCAGATCCCATCCGGTTTTGTACTGTCCATTATGGTCTGGCTATGATTTACTGCAACAAATCCAAGGCTCCCTATTATGCCACCTCCCAATCTTATTTTTGCTTTCAAAAGCCACGTCCCAATCTTATTTTTCTCTCAAACGGCACTAGCAACTTGTTAACGGAAAGCCCCTACAATGTGAAATAAATTTATTCTTAAATGAACATGATTTTGTGGGGTTCATTTCGAATTTCACAAAAATAATTTAAATTACAAGTTCTTCTTAAAATTACATTTTTATGGGTTCATGTAAGAAATTAGCTCCATCCGATATCTGTAAGGGCTTTTTCAGCATTTGTAGAGGCCTAACGAATGCTAAAACATCCTACAAATTGATATTGAATTGAGCTAATTTTTTTGCAAAAACCCATAAAAATTATTTTAAGAATAACTTGCGATTTGAATCATTTTTGTACAACTCGTAATGAGCCCGACCAAACAAAAAAAAAAAAAGCTGTGTACTCCCTATTTGGTACCCCAAAGTGAACCCCATAAAAAATGTAATGGATGATGTAGTAGATGAATTTAGTGTACCTAAATTTATTGTTTTAACAAAAGAAACCCTAACCTACGAGAAATTTTTGGATGTTCAACAGGCACATATAGTATCCGCTCAGCACTAAAAAATCTTCCCCCAGCCTTATGTCAGTGAGGAACTCGACGGGGCTTTTTCCCCTTCCTATCCTCTCTCTTGAGTTGACACGGGACTGGTATATATATAGGAGTATTTTTTTTTATCAGTAAAACTGGTACATATATACTCGTGAGAAATTTTTTGATATCAGGCGGGCATGATTGAAAAGTTTTTTAAAGGGTTAAGATTGAAAACATTCTCTTTCCTCTCACCCAATCACACACTCTCATTTTTCTCTTTCTAAAATTTAGACCATCCAAAACCGGAAAACTTCTTTATACTCGTACGATCTATATACCCTTTTATTCCTCTTCCTCTACCGTTTTTTATTTTTCGTTTTTTGAAAATTGATTGTCAATTACGAGGTTCTCTTCATCAATAAAAGTTTTAGGTGCATATTTATTTGTGTTTAGATTCTTTTTCTAGTACATCACCACATACAAAAAAATCCCATGAGTTATGATTTGTTATGGATTGCCGGATGAATTACCCACATATCTATCATTTGAATAAGAGAAATCGAAATCTATTTATCTCAAAATAAAGATTAGCACATGGTTGAAGTAATTTTTTTTTTTTTAATGATTTCTAACTGCGATGATTTGTCTATTGATATCTAAGAATATGATTAATGTTTTCGACGAAATTATAGAATAAGCGTCGATCATTGAAATGAGTGTTTACCCACATGAATCATTTGTTTATTGAATTCTAACAAACATGATTGATATTTTTGACGCGAATTTATAAAAAAGAAGAAGTCAATCATTAAAATGAGTGGATCATTTGTTCAATTATTATTAATCTCTAAAGAACATGATTAATGTGTTCGACGATGTCACGACCCAACTCCGATGGGTAGAAATTCGTGACATGGCCAGTGATTTAAAAATCACCCAAGGCCTGGATATCACACCACAACAAAATATTATAATAAATTTTTTTTTTTCATAAACTCCCAAGATCGTAAATTAAAAATAAAATATTATATTCAAAGCTGTCTAGCGTGCTCACCAATTACAACTTTAAAACTACATAATTGTGGCTCACACACACAAACGCCACTCATTAACACATTATTTTCTTATTTAGCCACGACAGCTAATATCTTTCACACGTAACGGATAAGCCTCCTTAACCCTGAATTCGTGAAAAGGTTTTATGAGAACACAAAACCAATTCAGTAAGTTACGATATACTGGGGTTAGATAAGAAAACATGGGATAATTTGAATAAAGCTTGCAAAGCATAATCTCAATCATCATAAAACGTGGCATCAACATAAACCATGGCATAATAAAACATTCCGTAGACATAAAATCAACAATATTTTTTTTACAACTTCCAGGCTCGAATCTGTAATGGGCGTAATACCGGCGGTAGCATAGGGAGCGACCCCAGCAAAACAAGGGAAATGATATCAATTCCAAAGGGATACCCGGCAGTATCCATCGATAGGCGCCAAGAGCAACTCACTGCCCATAATAACTCACTGCCCACAAATAACTCGCTACCCAGAAATAACTCGCTGCCCAGATGTTGCCACAAAACTTTTCATTTTCTTTTCAAAAATAATCCCATGTTCCTTTTAAAATTCCTTTTCGGAAAAAGTCGTGCTTAATATGCACTATGTACAAAACGTCTATTTTTAATATATTTGAACATAACATTTTATAAAAAAAACAAACATAAAGAATTCAAAAGAATTATGTAGCCAGAGTAAATTCGTAACTCACCTTGCGATCCGTCCAACCTGACTTATGATCAACTACTTCAAAGGACTCGTACCTACTCATAAAATAGCCATCTTTTGTTACTACTGTTATTGATAAAATCTAAGCTAATATTCCTGCTTTTGTTAGAGTTAAATAAAAATGCTTCTTACTAATAACTCTGTGAGTTAACGATTCCATGATCTCTTTTATTTGTCGGTAAAACTCCTAATTAATTTCATTCACAATGACACCCATTTAACCATGGGAATTCTAATACTGCTTTCATAAGGTTTATTTATGCAAATTCGTTAAAAGACAAAAACAATTTCTACAAAGCAACTTCTTTTGCTTGTACCAGTCCAAGTGTGAGTGTGCCATGGCAGTAGACTTGTTTTCCAATTTATTTCACCTTCTTTATTTCCTTATTATCTCAAGCCAAGCAATCCTACATGTGTCCAAACCGTTAAATTACTTAAATAGGTCTCCTAAGATTAAAGCTCGAGTTCGAGTTCGATTCGACTACAAAACAAGTAGAGTCGAGCCACAAATTGTGTGAGCAACTCGGTTTTTTTTTTTAGCCCGAGATCAAACCCGATCACAATTTTATGCATGATCACTTTTGCGAGTCTATGAACCGATTTGATTCCGAACTGTTTTGACTTAATTTGACCTGAGAAATGCTATGGGTCCATCTATTACCTCCTAATTGTGTGAATTAATTGGGAAAACAAAAGTGCAAGTGTGTGTGTGTGTGCTGTCGGCAGTAATTAAGAAGGAAGGAAAAAAAATACTTACCTTCTTAATTCCCTTTTCTTTTCCTCCCGGTCTGCTCTCCCTCCCTCTCTCTCTCTCTAGGTGATGAAGTTGTGTTGTGTGAGGTGTGTGCCGTGAGGGGTGGGTGAGGAATTGGGAGAATGACTATTTATAATAAACTAGGGTACATCTAGAAAGATCTCATCTTATCTAATTATATCATATCTAATGTTGTCTAGAATAATCTAGGATTATCTAATATCTAAAATAATCTAATAAAATCCAATAAAATCTCATAAAATCCAATAAAATCCAACAAAATCTAATCAAATCTAATAAAATCATAATTAATAGAATCTAGGTGTATCTTCCAAAAATCTAGAATATTCTTTAGGAATTCCTACCTGATACGTCCTATAATAAGACACCGACTCTTTTCCGGATTATTCTGTTTGGAACCCACGGTACTCCACCTTGCAGAAATTCGTGCCTTACACTCGTGTCACAATGATCTTAGCATGGTGGGTCGATATCGGCAGAGTTTAATAAAAATTAACACATAAGTGGAAAAATACTATAATTTTTGTAGATGTTACGTTACAACTAGTATACCTTTTTAACTCCTAACGCCAAGTGACCACTAAATGTTACACTACTTATTGAATATATATATATTATTTTATTTTTAAAAATCGGGGTATTACAGACGAGTTTCTAAAATAAACAATGTCAATCATGGAAACGGGTCTTACCCACCCATGTAACATGGAGAGCATAGTCTAGGATTTTGATTCCTTAAGATAACCAAGAAGGAAAGAATTGTTTTGATATACTGCCGGGTTGTACTTAACAATTTTTTTTTTTAAATCAATCGATAGAAATGATCATTTTTACATTAGATATAAAATACAGAGTACAAATCCAGTCCCATTATATGATAGAAACAAAGAAGGGCTTCTTTCCGACTGGTTCTATGTGAGTGAATTACTATGTCCCATTAGGTCATCGCACACTGGGGTCGAGCCGAGTATTGGCATGTTCGAGCTCGGCTTGATCAGAATTGGTATGGCTCGAGCTCGGCTCATTTGTCTAACGAGCCACAAAACCGAGCTGGAGTTCGCTCATTTACCCTTCGAATCGAACCGAGTCGAACCGTAGTTGAGCCGAACTCGCGAGTAGCTCGGCTCACTTACAGCCCTATCGCACACAAATGCGCACAAATTTATTCCCACCAAGTCCTGTTTCGTGCGCAGGCACCATTCCCCTATCTTCCTCTCCTCTCTTTCTTCTTCCGCGTGACATTCACTCTCCCTCTGCCATTTCTCTATCTACGCACTGATACAAGCACATGGCTAGCCCGCACACTGACCCACATGGGCCACATGAATGCTTCTCTCTCATTCCTCTCTCTCTTTATTTATTCGGTACACCCAGTCATACACACACTCTCCTCTCTCTTTCGTACATTTGCTCTTTTTCCACTTCCTCATAAAGTATATTTTACTATTCCCTCCATTCTTTTTTTAAGTGTTCAGTTTCGTTAATTCTAACGTATTAAGAACACATTATTATCATTACACATTTCACTTCAATTTTTATCTCCACTTTTTCTTACTGACCCTTTATGGAGACATTATAATTACACTTTTACTCGCTAACTTTTTAAAATGAAATCTACTTTTAGGGGCAAAATGAAAAATGCAATAACTTTTACTCACTAACTTTACAAAATAGATGCGTATTAAAGGAAAACCCAAAATGAAATACTAGATTCTGAAAAAAGAACGGAGGGAATATTTACTTTTTATAAAATAATATATTTAACAATTAATTAATTGTTAATTAACAGTTTTTTACACATAATTTCAAAATAAAAAAGAGGAGCCTACACCAAAAAAATTTATATACATAATTTCACATTCAATAGGGTACTTGTTTGAGGAGTAAATTTCATCGAGTATATTTCAATTTTTTTCCCATAAAAATTGGATAAATAAAATACAGTAAAAGAGAAGAGAAAGAAAGTGATGCAGGAGAGAGTATACTCTTTTTTGAAAAGCCTGTAAAAGAGTACACTAACTCCGATTGGTTCCCAATTTTGGGAGTAATTTTTAATTCTTGTCACAGTTTTCATTAAATTTCTCTCTATTTTTTTTTCACTCATTACCACTCAAGTCTCAAAAATAACTTTCAAAGATTTAAACCAAATAAAACCACTGTCTTTTTCTTGTCAACTTTTTATGATTATTCTAACATCCGCCCAAAAGGATAGGATAATAGGTAAAAATGTGTATTAATATCTAAAAAAATGCGTATTAATATTTGTGAAAATATATTAATATTCATAAAATATGTATTAATATTCGAATTTATTTAAAATTATGTGTATATTTTCTCCCGCCTAGTGAGCGGAGATTAACAAAATGGAACTTTTTAAGTCATAGCAGTAGCATAGCAGAAGAGATAGGGGAGAGATAGAGAGAGAGAGGGGACAGTGGTGCACATGGGGTGAAGGGAGCAACAGAAGGGGAAGAAGAGCCTGCATGAGTTGAGTTTTGTTCACCTTTCATTTAAGAGGGTGAATATTACTCTCATTTTTATTGATTGAAATAATATGAATTTCACCATACAGTGATGTCATGCTTACCATGCTTACCATGTGGTAAGCATGACATCACTGTATGATGAAATTCACACTAACCATTAGAAATGAGGGTAATACTCCCTCCGTTCTATTTTCATTGTCCTTTTTTGATATTCGTGCAGTTTTCAATCGCTTATATCTTTCAATGTGAATCTCCAAAAATATGCAATATGGATCTTATTTGATAGATTTCAATTTGTTCTATAATACAAAGATGTCAAAATCATGAAAAATATTATAGATTGAAAGATATACGTAAGAGACAAAAAAGTGAAAAAGGAATAATGGACAATAAAAATGGGACGGAGGGAGTATAAACAAAAT
The DNA here is from genome assembly GCA_019656275.1 of Rhododendron kiyosumense. Lineage (NCBI taxonomy): Eukaryota > Viridiplantae > Streptophyta > Magnoliopsida > Ericales > Ericaceae > Rhododendron > Rhododendron kiyosumense. The sequence goes on along the minus strand of BPLS01000489.1, from coordinate 382,508 downwards.
TACACTCGCTGCGCGTGGGATTTTTTTTTAGGGACCTAGTGGGCTATTTGTCTTACACCCCGTTCCGCTTTCCCCCAACACTTTCAAATTCAAATATAACGAAAATGAAAAATAATTTTCAAATTTTTTTTGCACCGTTTAAAATATCTCAATAAGATCTATTAAACAAGATCAATATTTGTAGAAGATTTATTTGCGTCAACACATGATTTTTGACCTTGAAATTACCTTCTTTTTTCTAAAACCTTCTTTTTTAAAAAGTGAAACGCCACCTTATTTGGAAAGGACCCGAAGGACTATAAAACTTGAAAAACGGGAATGGCCCGTCATAACACTCACATGCAAGTGGGAAGATTCGAACTCCTAACCTTTTAGTGGAATACAAGAGTCCTAACAAACTACGGTAACCCCAATTGGTTATACAAACTACGGTAGTACTTTACATAACTTTAGGCCCCGTTCCAGAATACCTTCTTAAAAAATAAGTATTTATTTCACATTTTCAAACTCAAAAATAACGTAAATGAAAAATAATTTTTTGATTTTTTTTACACCGTATAAAAGATCTCATCAAGATTACCATATAAAAGATCTCATCAAAATCTTTCAAATAAAATTCATATTGCGTATTTTTAAATTTTATTAAATCTATTATTTTTAAGCTTAAAATTATCTTCTTAAAAAATAAATTCTTAAAATCCGTTTCGTAAGAGGATAAGAATTGTGGCTCTGTATTCACATTTTACAGATTGGGATCACAATACCCAAAAGGAGAAGAAAAAACTTGCGTACTAATCATCAATGGCGCCTCACCAACAACAATCCCCACTCCCACCTCACGTGCTAATCTTCCCGTTGCCCCTCCAAGGTCACGTAAACTCCATGCTCAAACTCGCCGAGCTCCTCTCCCTCGCCGCCGTCCACGTCACCTTCCTCCTCTCCGACTTCAGTCACCGCCGCCTCCTCCGCCAGACCGACACCTACTCGCTGTTCTCCCAGTACCCCGGGTTCCGGTTCGAGACCATATCCGACGGACTCCCCGACGACCACCCACGCGTCGGCGAGAGGAGCCTGGACATCATTCCCTCGATAAAGAACGTGACGGCGCCGCTGTTTAAGGAGATGATGGTGGCCACCGATTGCCTGAGGTCTGAACATAGGCAGCCGGTGACATGTATCATAGCCGATGGGGTTTTTAGTTTCGCCGGCGATTTCGCACTGGAAAAGGGGATTCAGCTTGTTTATTTCCGTACGATTAGTGCTTGTGCTTTCTGGGCTTATTTCTGTCTTCAGGAAATCATTGAAGCTGGTGATGTTCCTCTCAAAGGTACTACTACTCCCTGATTTTGGGGCTATAGAAATTTTCCATTCTAGTAATATTTTGAAAGAGAACGGAATGGGTTGGTTCGATGCTCTTTGAGACTCATCGGCCTGCTCCATCCTAGAAATTTACGTTTCTCTTGGGGCCAATTCACTCCCACATGTAAGCTTATGAGGATGAAATCGCGGTGGAAGAAATTGTAGGAATTAAACGGAGCTCTGCATTACCCAAAAGCAAAGCAGTAATTACACACAAATGCACATATGCTTAGCCATTTGTATTTCTGAGACTCTGAGCGCCACACGTATTAAGTGGTAAACCATGTGAGCTCATGTTACTCCACACATTTATCTTGTGCAGCACATTTATCCTCTATGTCCAATCGTTTGTATGAGGTATAGATGATGGGTGAAGATAGACTATGAAAACGGAATTCGCACGAACTCATTTTTTATATCTTAATTCCCACAGGAAATGGAATGGACTTACTGGTAAAGAGCGTACCCGGAATGGAAGGATTTCTCCGGCGCCGTGACTTACCTGGATTATGTCGGGTCAACGAAGTAGCCGACCCAATTTTCCAAATAGTAAAAACCGAGACTGGACAAACCCCTCGAGCCCAGGCCGTGATTCTCAACACCTTCGAAAACTTGGAAGGACCGGTTCTCTCTCATATCCGAACCCGAATGCCCAATCTCTTCACAATCGGACCCCTCCATGCACTGAAATCCCCAATCTCAGAGGAAAAAACCTCCACCACATTGCCGTTGACGACGGCTTCGGGCAGTTTCTGGGAAGAAGATCGATCCTGCATCGAGTGGCTTGATAAAAAGCCCTCAAAATCAGTTATCTATGTGAGCTTCGGAAGCCTTGCAGTATTGTCCAGAGACCAATTCATGGAGTTTTGGTATGGGTTGGTAAATAGCGGGCAGCATTTTCTGTTGGTCATGAGGCCAGACTCCATTGCCGGAAAAGATGGAGAGAGTTGGATTCCGGCGGAGACTTTGGAGGGTACTAAGGAAAGGGGTTACGTGGTGGGGTGGGCTCCACAGGGAGAGGTCCTTAACCATCACGCTGTTGGCGGATTTTTTACACATAGCGGATGGAATTCGACTTTGGAGAGTATGCTTGCCGGAGTGCCGATGATTTGTTGGCCTTACTTTGCTGATCAGATGACTAATAGTAGGTTTGTAAGCGAGGTATGGAAGATCGGACTCGATATGAAAGACACTTGTGATCGATTTGTAATAGAGAAGATGGTCAGAGATCTAATGGTTCTGAGAAAAGACAAGTTCATCCGATCGGCAGATCGAATGGCCCAGATGGCTAGAGATGCTGTGAGCAAAGGTGGGTCGTCGTATAACAACATGGACCGTCTGATTGAATACATCAGATCCATGGTTGCGTGAGCATTACACATAAAAGCTTTGGAAGTAGCATTACACATAACCGTCTGATGGGTTATTGAAGATTTCATGAGGGAATCAACATTGTGCCCATGTTAGCCTATTTTTCAAGAATCAACAATGAAAATTGATTGTGGATTTTAAGTGTGTCTTCATAACCTTGTTCCACGAACATTCTTATTGTCCTGTGGCACCTGATACATGTTCAATTCGAGTCTTGCTACTGACACGGCAAGTTTGTGCATATATTGTGCACAGATTGCATTGTGGGGCCCACTAGGGATCCCATACAAATAATTCTATCCGTTAATTATGTTTAAAATAATTTTTCAAGGGCTTTCGAGAAAAATTAGCTCAATCTGATACCTAAAAGTACTTAATCTAATCATCTAACTTTTCATTCAGGTTTTTAGAGAATGAGAAAAGTTAGATGATTAGATTAAGTACTTATATGTATTGGATTGAGCTGATGTTATGCGTGAGCTCTTGAAAAAATGTTTTAAACATAATGAACGGCTCGGATCACTTATGTGGGACCCGTAGTAGGCCATACATAGCAATCTGTGCACATATTTGCTATGATTAAGTACTTATAGGTATCGCATTGAGCTGATGTTACGCGAGAGCCCTTGAAAAAATGTTTTAAACATAATGAACGACTCGTATCATTTGTGTGGGACCCATAGTAGGCCCCACATAGCAATCTGTGCACATATTTGCTATGTCCACAGACTTTTTGTTCCGGAATCACAAAAAAAGAGAAGAAGACTTCCAAGGTGATTTCTGGTCAATAGAAACACAAAAAACTATCGTGCAAATGAAATTACGTACCAAAGGATAGATTGAACAAAGGTCTATGTTCGTTTACCTACGATACATCAAACATCGAATGTATTTAGCTACAATACGCCCATATGGATCCTCCGTCTTTATTTTGTTTCATTCCTTCCAAACCAATTGTGTGTTCAATCGGTGTCCAATGACCTTATGTCCTCGATCAAACGGTCCAAATTAATGTACGATGAGCCACCTTCGCTAACGGCATTTTTAGCCAGTTTCACAATTCGATCTGCAGATTGCGTAAACTCCTCTCTCCTGTTATCCATCAACTCTTTTATCATCTTCTGGATTATGACTCGATCGCAAGTGTCCTTCATGTCCAATCCAATTTTCCATACCTCGGCAATTAATCTGCTAATGCACTGTTGGTCTCCATAATAGGGCCAACAAATCATCGGAACTCCCGCAACAATACTCTCTAGAGTTGAATTCCATCCACAGTGAGTCAGAAACCCACCAACAGCTTTGTGATCCAGGACATCCTCCTGTGGAGCCCATGCAACTATGTACCCCTTTCGACTCGAATCATCAAGGAGCTCCGGCGGAATTTGATTTTTCCATTCTTTGTCAGCTACTTTGGGAAGTGCCCACAAGAATCGTTTTCCACTATTTTTGAGACCGTGCCACAACTCCATAATCTGGTCATTTGACATCACTACAATGCTTCCGAAGCTTACATAAATCACAGATCCCAACGGTTGTGCATCAAGCCACGCTATGCAACCCATTTCTTCTTTCTTGAAATTGTTTGGAGGGATCATTGATGTGAGTCCTGTCTTCAGGTGCTCATGGAGTGGTCCGACCGTATAAATACCCGGACATAGGGAGCGCATTTGAGCAAGCGCGGGCCCTTCTAGCTCTTCAAATGTGTTGAGTATCATACGTGTTCGGTGGGCTTGAGACACTCCGTTAATTAAAAATTGGGCGTTCTTGTCCGACAAGTCTCCAACACGTAAAAAACTTGATAGATCACGACGTCGGAGCAAACCTTCGAGACCCGGAACGTTTGCGATGGGCGCATCCAAATCGTCTCCTACCATGCATTCGCAGGTTGCACAAATATGATAAGATCACAAGAACACGTAAAAATTTAAATTCAAAACAGCTCATTTCCTTGGTAAAAACACATACTATATAAAAGAAAGTAAGTGGAAGTTTTATACTCCGTAGTAGATTGGTAGAAACACACATACTAATGTTTTGCGTAAAAAAGTAAACTATTATTTTACGAATTTTTTCTCTATGAATTTTTTCTTTGTTGGGTTTTGTTTTTTGATTTTCCTAGGCAGCTAGGAATGTGTTAGTCATGTCTGGGTTTCCATTGTATGCTGAGATTCTTCTTTGTTCTTGGTTGGTTTGCTTTATAAATTGGTTTAATTACCAAAAAAAAAAAGCAAACTATTATTTTAAAATAGATTGATTTGTCTTCACCAGAAGAATTTAAAAAATAAAATATTATTATCTCCATCCCATTTTTTTTGGACATTTTTTAATATTCATGTCAGTTTTCAATCGCTTGTGTTTTCTAATATGAATTTTCAAAAATATGCACTATAAATCTTGTTTAATACTCCCTCTGTCCCACTTTGTTGTACCTCTATATCTTTTGGGATGTTCCAAAATGATGTGTGTGTTTCAAAACTTTTCAATTTTGGATGTCCATATTACCATTTTATCCTTCATTTCTCCCTCTCAAATTTAAATTTTGAATTTGATTTGAAAGAAAAGTGGAGCAAATTAGATTTGTCTTCATTCTCTCAATGACATGACAAGCAAAGTTGACAAAAAGTCTATAAGTTATAAAGGAGTAAAATGAAAAAATTGACACATAGTCAATATAATTATGATCTTTTCTTAAATTACGAGAAAATCAAAATAGGTGCATCAAATTGGGACGGGGGGAGTAATTCTTGATACAAAGCTTTCAAAAGTATGAGAAATATTATAGATTCAGACATATAAGAGTTTAAAGAATGACACAAAAATTGAAAATGGACAAACCAAATGATTTTGGAATAAAGAAAGAAATAATCTAAAATAGACTAATTTTGGCTTTATTAAAAAATAAATTTGAATATATGATTTTACTTGGTAGATTACTCTCATCGGGACAACCAATAATCTGCAAAAAATAGGGGCAAAATTAGGAAATGCAAAAATAATTTGAATAAAGATAAAAATAATCCTTCAAGATTATGTATTTGTGCTAACTATGTATACAGATTTTGGATTGAACCTTCAAATTCTGTTGCAGATTTTAGATTTTAAATTTAAATAGAAGCAAATAAATATGTTTATCATAACCGTGAAATTATGATTAAGTTGCAGTAAAAGTTGAAATTATGATATGTTTATGATTAAAAAATCAGCTTTTATAAAACTAAAAATCTAAAATAGGATCCAAAAAGCACCAGAACCTACCCAAACTGAACTTTAGGATTTTTAGAAATTTTATTCCTTTTTTAAATTTTCAAAATCATTTGATTCCGAGAATATGTTATTTAGAATTATTGATAAGCACTCCGAATTGAATTTGAAAACTTAGAATCTTAAAATTTGAAGGGAAAAAAAAGGGTTTTTCATTGGTACGCAAAAGCCAAAATAGGCCAAAATAAATTACCCCCATGACACAATTTAGAACAACTTAATCATGACACTAGAGACAAAAATAATAGAAAAGACTGCATTCTTGTAAAATTATAAGTGTGATGCTTTAGAGAATGAGGGTGGATTTGGCTTTAAAAGTCAAATAGTAATTTATTTATTTTGTTTTTATTTAAAAAAATTCGCATTTGTTAGTTTTGCATCAAACTTTGTACTTATTGATTTGTCTCGATGTGAGAAATTGAAAAACTATAAAATTGAAGAAATCAAATAGGCATCCTCTTTACTAGACTTATTTAAGTGTTCATCCTATAGGTTTTAAATACTTATGTTCTCATTCTCAAATTGTCATTTTACTCTATTATATCCCTATATATATACACACACAGGGATTATGCAATCACCATCCAAAAACTCTAATTTACTCCAACTGGACCAAAATGATGGTAGGGGCAGTTTACTCATCATCGCTGTAATTTCAATATTAGTTGGAGCCTATACTTCAAATCGAAGGAAGGATGCCTCGATGAAATTTTGATTGGAACTCATAATTTTTTTTAAAAAGACTAAAATAAGTTTTTAAAAAAAAGTTGTCTTTTTGATTTATTTTTGTCTTTATTCAAAAAAAAAAATTAGTACAACTTTCTATCAAAATTTTTATACTTTTCCGATTTCCCTCATCGAAACGAATCAATAAGTCATAAAAAGTTTGACGTAAAAAAACAAATACAAAAAAAAAGTCAAATAAAGATTAAAAAACAACTTACTTATGCTATGTTTGGTTTGGCTTTTGAAATTTCTTTTGAAAAATAGTATGAGTAATAAGTAGAGAGATAGAGACAGAAATGTTGAAAGTAGGAAAAATCTAAAAGGTATTTTTTGAAAAATTCTTTTTAATTGTAAAGAGAATAAAACAGTAATTTTTTAATCTAAACCCATGAAAAGGAATCTCCCCTGCTTCAATCCAAAACTAAAAACACGTGCAAAATTATAGTCCTACCCAGAAAAGGAATCTCCCCTGCTTCAATGAGTTTAGGGACACAAAGAACTGTCCAAAAATCAGAGGGGCACGCATTGTAGTTACACATGATCGGGATACCAGCCTCACCAGCCACATCCACAGCAAAACTCGCCATCATCGAATCCGCTATGATGCACGCGATCGACGATTTTCCGGCAACGTGATCAGAGTCTTCCTCGGCCTTTTGCCAGTCGGATGATGATGATGATGATGATGATAATGATATCAAAACATCTTTGAAACGCGGTTTCGCTACTTCCAAAAAGGAGGAGCCGAACTCCATCGTTTTGTCAAGGGAACCTTGGCTGTCTCGTACGGGAAGCCCGTCG
>BPLS01000489.1:350883-364987 GCA_019656275.1 Rhododendron kiyosumense | reverse complement strand
ATCCACACGCATGGGCAGAGGAAAACCAAGAGGGGAATAGGCGTGGAATTGGTCCTAAAAATTCCCCCTCCCACTTAAGTTTTTTTAAAAACAAGTATTTATTTGTAATTTTTAAATTTAGAAATAATATATTTATAAAAATAATTCATTAATTTTTTTTGCATTGTTCAAAAGATTTTATCAAGATTTATTAAACGAGATTCAGATTGTACAAAAAATTATTCCAGTCAGCCTATTATTTTTAGGCATGGAATTGGTCCTAAAAATTCCCCCTCCCACTTAAGTTTTTTTAAAAACAAGTATTTATTTGTAATTTTTAAATTTAAAAATAATTCTTTAATTTTTTTTACATCGCTCAAAAGATTTCATCAAGATTTATTAAACGAGATTCATATTGCACAAAAAATTATTCCAGTTAGCCTATTATTTTTAAGCTTGAAAATTATAAATAAGTACTTATTTTTTTAAGAAGATTAAGTGGAACGATGTTAGTTCAAGAATTAAGTAGTTTAAAGCAAATGAGAGTAGGAGAAAAAATGGGTTTGTAGAGAGAATAAAACAATGAAATGGGATCAGGGAAGCGAGAATACACACACGGAAACACACACACATATATGGGTATTTTTTGGTTTGGTTCGTGTCCCGCTCTCGATTTTCAACATAATTAAATTATCCTTTTTGAAAATAAAATCTTCGCAATATATAGATAATACCCAAAAGAGAGTTTCAAGTTCCCAATTGTTCATCTTACAATCCAACTCCAAAATTTAAAGAAATTACCTCATTGGCACTCCGGCCCCAAAATACTTAAATATAAATACGATTAAGTTTAGTGATTACAAACATTTCAGTCAAAAGAGAGTAAGAAAAATAAGTTACAAATACATCTTTGTCAAAAGGAAGTTATTACAAAGATGACTAAGTTACTCTCTGAGTTAGCTTCCAAAATATGGTCCTTCAATCCAAGCACACATATCATGCGAGTTATTGTTCAACATTTGAACCTAAAAATGATGATATGTTAAGCTACACTAGCCCAGTAGAAATTTTTTCTATAAATTCTATATGCAATATGAAGACAAGTGCAATGGAATTAAAGGCATGGAGAATATAGTTCAATTGATAGAGAGGCAACCAACTTACTACTTGTTTAACGATAACACGGATGTTACATCCTACGAAGTCAAGCAATCCCCAAGATGTCAAGTAGATAGGTTGTTTGATACACATTGAGTATGTTGACATTCTTTAATTACGTTTCAATGTAATGTGTGACACAATCTCAAATAATCATAGTCCATGAGACCACAAGTAACTCCGACCTTCATGACACGACGCTCTATCCCATATTTCCTTCGATTGTATTCTCACCCCTTACGTTACACTAAAGACACTCTTAGAGTTACTGCATTTTCACCCATTGTGTTACAGTGAACCATAACCACTTGGATCACCGTATTATCATTCTTTGCGTTACGAGACCCATCCGAGTCTCCACATTACGCCTACACTATTAATCAATATGCAAGCTTATGACTCTCCCTTGTCCACATTCTTATGTGTGTCAACATACGATATGATACAAATATTGTTAACATGTCACAATCATCCACCACATACAATTAAGCACATAAGGAACATTTTGAAATCGCTTTAATCAAATAACTTACTAATATTTCTTTAATTTAACAATGGAAGACCAACGGAATGAGGATAACTTCGATTAACCAAAGGGATTCAAATAAGTATGCTTGAAATAGGTTAGGAGGTGTCCAAATGAGGTTAGAAATGTTCGGGGTTCAAAACAATCAACGAAGGATCAAAACGGTTCAAATCTATCGAGAGAGTTTGGGGATCGATCCCCCTCATCATGAGGATCGATCCCCCAACGACATTAGGGAATCTAGACAAAAAAAATTGTAGAATGGAGAACTCACACTTTGAAGGAATTTTTTTTAAACCCTTGAATCTTAATCACCACCGCTGACGAGCTGGAATTGTACTGGGATCATAGTCATCAGACCCGTTTACAGGCGAGTAGCTTAGTCTTAGATCCCAATTTTCTTTTGTACAAAGTGGATTTGAACCACAAATACTCAATCTCTCTAAATACTTATTCTCTCTACTTAGATAATGGATATGGGGGTGAAAATCAGTGTTTGTGGTTGTTTTTTTGGAACTCACTGTTAATGGGCGAGGCCTAAGGGAAAGGAAAGCATTTTATATACTAGTGAATGCTTTGTGGAACTCTGACTCTCTTAGATTAATTTTGGGCTAATTGATTATTTTTTATGTAGTGAATGTCTTTGTGGATTTTTTTTTTGTTTCAACTGCTACAGTAGAGAGGGCTTTTTTCTGCTATGAAGATTGTGAAGAGTCGACTTCGTAACCGGATAGGTGATCAATAGATGCATGATAGTTTGATTGTCTACTTTGAGAGATATTATTTTAATTTATCGCATTTCAAATGAAGCTATCATGAATCGATTCCAGAATATGACACATCGACGTGGTCAATTGTCGGTGAAATGATATGTAATGTACGGATACGCTTTTTGGTTATATATTAGAAATCGGTATCTCTTTTTGGTTATTATTCTATTGTTTTTGTTATTTTTTGGGTCATTGTGTACAAGTGCAAAATTATATGTGTTGTATATCATTGATGGCTTGACCGTGCGATCAAATATTGGGTCCGCCATTGAAGCTCGGTCCAACTAAGTTTGATTATTTGAGAACCTAAAACTTAAAGCGGTGCAAAAATATATAAAAAATAACAGGTGGAGTTTTGTGATAACCCAGTTTTAACCTTAAAAATTAAAACACGATAATTGAAATTTTTTCTTAAAATTCTGATGCTTTGGTCAAGTTTAAAATAATTTTTATTAGCTACAATAATTTTTGGATATGGAATACATACTGTAGGCAAGTTAATTCACCCAAAACAGTCATGCACGAAACATATTACGTATTTTCTCTGCCAACTGAATTTATCGGACTGGACACGTTTTCGGTTGGAGAAATAAATCACATGCTACGTGGCTAGACAAAGTTTTATTGGGGATTTTTTTTTTTTTTCATTTATGGCTTTATCGGATATTTACGCTATATAAACTCTCCCTGGCATTTTGTTTTTAATTTCTCGTAGAATAATAGCAACGAGATGAATCAGAGCGGATATTAGGATATCTGTATCCGAGACCCCAAAAATTATAACTACCCGAATCTGCCCCGATACTTGTCGGGATAGTATAAGTGGTCCCATAACCACGGGTATTAACCGTAGGGGTGAGCATGGATCGGATTTGTAGTAAACCAAGAATCAAATCACTTACTGACGGATTATGAATTTAGGGAACCAAATCAATCCACAAAGAACATAGGATAGTTTGGTTTTGGTTTCGAACTACAGTTTATTAAAAACTGAAATATTATCTTCGTAAACTATTTAATGTACTCTAAATTGTGTAGAAAACTAAGAATTAATTGGTTTTTAGTTATAGAAATATAGGAAAATTTAGGAATTAATTGAACCGTGGAATCACTATTCACTGAATGAAGCATTATATATCAGAAATGTTACACACACAGCAAAGGTGCACAGATTTTGTGCACATATTTTTTGTGGGGCCCACTACAGGTCCCACACAAATAATCCAAGCCGTTCATTAAATGTAAAATATTTTTTCAAGGGCCTCCGCACAAAATCAGCTTAATCCAACATCTATAAGTGCTCAATTCAATCATCTAACCTTTTATTATCCTGAAATTCGAATGAAAAGTTAAATGATTGAATCGAGCACCTATGAGTATCGGATTGAGCTGATTTTTCGCGGAGGCCCTTGAAAAAATATTTTACATTTAATGAACGGCTCGGATTATTTGTGTGGGACCCGTAGTGGGCCCCACAAAAAATCTGTGCACAAAATCTGTACACTTTTGCTGTGTGTGTAGCATTGCTGATTATATATTTATATATCATATACTTTTGGTTTATCAAAATTATAGGAATAAGTTTTTTTTTTAATGTCACTGGATTTCAACAAGCAAAACTAGGAAAAGTCCTTAATCAAAATACAATTAAGAGCGGATGGAATACGACCCGTAATATGGAAAATTTAATTATAAGAATATGTGATATATAGAAGTTTATGCTAAATAATTTTGATAGTAAATAAATACTGAATAGGACAGTGGATTGAATAGATTATTAATTTAGGAAATTAGTTGACTGTATGTAATTCTCAAGTATACTTGGAATATCTAAATTAAATGAGATAAATAAATATATGGTTCGGATCGATTTGAAACGGACAACATTAATGTATATCCACATATCAAACCACTTAACGCGGTTTCTAATTTTTTTAAACCGAAACCAAACCATCCTACTAAAAAACCAAACCAAATCATTTGATTTGGATTGATTTTGTGGTTTGACAAATTTTTTGTTCACCCCTAATTAACCTATACAATTGGATAACCAAGACGTACAAGTTTTGAAAATCATTCCACGTAACACCAAAAGTCAATGGGGGACGTTCATCATCTGAAATTGACATCTGTCCCAATATATATATATTATAAAATAGAATGGCGTGGGGACATGTTGTTAGAACGGCTTAGATTCATTTGATCCAAATACTGTAGTGCATCCTCACACTTCCTGATTAAGTGCTCATGATTTTCACAAAAATTACACAACTGTCATCTCCTTTCAACAGGAATATATAGTGCCGTAAGTACGGACTAGTACTAGTACTAAATATAATGGAAGTGAGCTTTCATTCCTTCTTTACTTTTCCGATGCATAAGGAGTTGGATGTTATGCATAAGGAGTTGGATGTTTTGGACATTAATTCTCGAGTGAAGAGCTCATCCAAACTCGACTCAGTCAGTAATACACAAGCTCGATCAAGCCATATATTTCACCTTTCTAGCAAAACGCCCCCAGCCCAAAAACAGCTAGCTCGGCTCTGATGATTCGGATGAGGTCGCGAGCTTGAATATATATATTATATATACTCCATCGATTCCCGTTTAAGCTCATTAATTAACAAAAAATATAAAAGGAAGGACAAAGCAAGTGGGAAGGCATTTTAGAGCAAAATGAATTGACTGGGTGTTTCCCACTTTTCCGCCGGATAGGCGTGAGCGGAAAATTCAATGGCGCGTATGCGGTGTGAGCGCAGGCGTGCCATGACTTGTCGACGTCCAACGTCTAAAAGGCGTGAACGCCTTGATTTGACTTTGTATGTAGTGCGATTGAGTGTGACCTAAAGGGTGAGGCCACAATGAGGTTCGTGGTTTTGCCACAACGAGTGTGGACTTATAATTTCCCAACCGTGTGAATATTTCCAGACTTCACTCCATTGTGCCAAGTGTCCCATGCAACTGCAACTGCACATCGTGGGCTAATGAGTGTTAATAGCAGTTCCAAACATTACCCACACATGTTCTTTGTTATTCATGGGTAGTTAAAGAGATAGCGGGCCATTCTCTTCTCCATTTTTCGTGGGCATTAGTCAAATGGCCAGTAAATATATAACCTCCATGGACCCACCTCCTATTTGCAAATGGATCTTCCAGAATGTCCCAAATAATTATTCTCGACCATGGGCCTTTATATTTCATTTAGACAATTAAGTCCAGAAAACTCTTTGGCCCGTGATCGAGTTAGGCTTAAATCAATTGAGCCTAACTTGTATCGGCTTGGCCCACTAATTTTGACCTAATATAAGTTCATAAAATTGGCCCAATTTAATTAATGTGAATTAAATGGCCTTTCAACGCTTGCCCAGGATTGGGTGCCAAAAACGGGTGTAAACACTGAGAGCCTCTTCTTCTTCAATGTGGGATTACTCAATACTCACATCATAAGCAAACGAAAGGTTCCCCGACAAAAATATGCAAGCCGAACTCTAGCCTCATTTTCGCATTGATCGAGCCCTTCTCGGTTGAACGAGGTTGTCGGCCGATCTCATCGATTTGATCCAACATTCGGGCAATCATCCGAACGATTTGACTGAACCCAAATTTAAGCCAAGCTGTCACAAAAACCAAAATGTTACTTATAAGTTAGGAGGTTCAAATAAAATAAAAAAAGATCGACCAAGTTAAATTACCAAAGAATAGATTGAACAATTAAAGGTCAATGTTCATTTACGAACGATATATCAAACACTGAATGTGTTTAACTGTAATACATAATTCTCCATATATTCGATATCTTCCATCTATATTGTTACACCTCCACCTTGTTGGACGAAGATATTACAAGAAAATTTCTTTTGTTTCATTCCTTCTAATCGATTATGTGTTCAATAGGTGTCCAACGACCTTATATTCTTGATCAAATGGTCCAGATTAACGTACGATGACCAACCATTACTAAAAGATTTTTTTAGCTAGTTTTGCCATTTTATTTGTCGATTGCGTAAACTCTTCTCTCCTAGTATCCATCAGCTCTCTTATCATCTTCTTGATTATAACTTGATCACAAGTGTCTTTCACGTCCAACTCAATTTTCCATACCTCGGTAATCAATCTGCTAACGCAATGTTGGTCCGCAAAACAGGGCCAACCCAGCATTGAAACTCCCGCAACAATACTCTCTGTTGCTGAACTCCATCCGCAGTGAGTTAGAAACCCACCAATAGCTCTATGAGCCAGGACCTCCTCCTGTGGAGCCCATGCAACTAGGTACCCCTTTCCCCTCGATTCCTCAAGGAGCTCGGGTGGAATTTGATTTTTTTATTCTTTCTTAGCTACTTTTGGAATCGCCCACAAGAATTACTTTCCGCTATTTTTCAGTCCATGCCACAACTCCATTAGCTCGTTATGTGGCTTCACTTTGATGCTTCCAAAGCTTATATAAATCACTGATCTCAACGCTTGTGTGTCCAGCCACGCAATGCAACTCGCATCTTGTTTATTTACGCATTTTGAAGGGATCACAGAAGTGAGTCTAGTCTTCAGGTGTTCAGGGAGTAGGCCTGTCAATGGGCCAGATCCGATCCGGATCCGACAAGATCCAAATCCGATAAGACTCGAATCCGATTCGAAAATCCGAATCCGAAAACTTTTTTACTTCAAAAATTTTAGCAAAAAAAGTATAGTTTTCAAAAAAATTCAATTTTTTTCAAAAAAAAAATTTCAAAAAATAAAAACACAAGTTCTTAAACATTTTTTTTTCAAAATAAAAAATTTATTGTTTTTAAAAAAATTTAAAAAATAAAGTTCGGATTCGGATCGATAACGGATTTAATCCGATCCGATCCGTATTTGGATTACCGGATTTGGATTATCGGATTATCGAATCGACGTTATCGGATTCGGATCCGGATCGAATTTTCCGGATCGAATCCGGATCAGATCTAGTCCATGGACAGGCCTATCAGGGAGTGGTCTAATTGCATAAACATTCGGACGTTGAGAGCGTATTCGGCAAATTGGTGGTCCTTCTAGCTCTTCAAATGTATGAAGTATCATAGCGTGTGCCCGGCGGGCTTGTGTCACTGCATTCACGATACGTTTGAAAATCATGTCTGACAAATCGTCAACACGTAAAAAACTTGAGAGGTCGCAATGTCGGAGCAAACCTTCGAGACCCGGAACGTTTTTTATGGGGATGTCCAGATCGTCTCCTACCATGTACCGATGATGTACGCATTCGCAGTTTGCAGAAATATGATACATGTTCAATTCATTTGGGTACTGTTTGAACAAACCCAAAAATCTACCCTGTAGAGGTAGAAGAAGAAAGGAATTCGACGATGCACGGTGGGGTTTGGACTCCCGAGAGGGCCTAACCCATGTTAATTTGCTTTCGTTCCGAAGCACAAAAAAGAGAAGAAGAAAGACATCCAAGGTGATTTCCGGTCAATAAAAACCAAAAATACCATCGAGCAAATTACAATTAATTACCAAAGGATAGATCGATTGAACAAAGGTCGATGTTCATATGGATCCTCCGTTTTTATTATTGTACCTCCAATTGTGTGTTCAATCGGTGTCCAATGACCTTATGTCCTCGATCAAACTGTCCAGATTAATGTACGATGAGCCACCTTCGCTAACGGCATTTTTAGCCAGTTTCGCAATTTGATCTGCTGATTGCATAAACTCCTCTCTTCTGGTATCCATAAGCTCTTTTATCATCTTCTCGATTATGACTCGATCGCAAGTGTCCTTCATGTCCAACCCAATTTTCCATACCTTGGCAATTAATCTGCTAATGCACTGTTGGTCTCCAAAATAGGGCCAACAAATCATTGGAACTCCCGCAACAATACTCTCTAGAGTTGAATTCCATCCACAGTGAGTTAGAAACCCACCAACGGCTCTGTGATCCAAGACATCCCTTTGTGGGGCCCATGAAACTATGTACCCCTTTTGACTCGAATCCTTAAGGAGTTTCGGTGGAATTTGATTTTTCCATTCTTTGTCAGCTACGTTTGGAAGTGCCCATAAGAATCGTTTTCCACTATTTTTGAGGCCGTGCCACAACTCCATGATCTGGTCATTTGACATCACTACAATGCTTCCAAAGCTTACATAAATCACAGATCTCAACGGTTGTGTGTCAAGCCATGCTATGCAACCCGTATCTTCTTTCTCTAAATTGTTCGGAGGGATCATTGAAGTGAGTCTAGTCTTCAGGTGCTCATGGAGTGGGCTGACCGTATAAATACCTGCACATTGGGAGTGCATTTGAGCAAGCGCGGGCCCTTCTAGCTCTTCAAATGTGTTGAGTATCATACGTGCCCGGTGGGCTTGAGACGCTCCATTGATAATAAATTGGGCGTTCTTATCCAACAAGTCTCCAACACGTAAAAAACTTGAGAGATCACGACGTCGGAGTAAACCTTCGAGACCGGGAATGTTTGCGATGGGCACATCCAAATCGTCTCCTACCATGCATTCGCAGGTTGCACAAATATGATAAGAACATGAACACGGCAAAATTTAAATTCAACAGCTCATTTCCTTGGTAAAAACACATTTAAAAGAAAGCAAGTAGAAGTTTTATAGTGGATTGGTAAAAACACACATACTAATGATTTGCTAGTTTTGCGTCAATGTTTAATGGGTTAAAAAGTAGACTATTATTTTAAAACAGATTGATTTGTCTCGATCAGAAGAATCTAAAAAATAAAATATTACTTTCTATCCCATTTTGTTTGTCTATTTTGATATTCAAGTCAATTTTCAATTGCTTGTATCTTTTAATATGAATTTTCAAAAATATGCAATATAAATTTTGTTAAATAATTCTCGATTAGGTCTTTAATACAAAACTTTCAAAAAGCACGACCCAAACTAAACTGTAGGATTTTTAGAAATTTTATTCCTTTTTTTAACTTTTCAAAATTTGTAATTGTGAGAATATGTTTTATAGGATTATTGATAAGCACTCAGAACTGATTTGAAAAGTTGGAATCTTAAAATTTGAAGGGAAAAAAAAGGTTTCTCGATAGAAGGCAAAAGCCAAAACAGGCCTAAATAAATTACCCCATAACACAATTTAAGAACAACTTAATCACGATACTAGAGAAAAAAGAATAGAAAATGCTGCGTTCTTGTCAAATTATAAATGTGATGCTTTAGAGGTTAAGCGTGGATTTGCTTTAAAGTCAAATAGTAACTTTTTTTTAATCTTTATCTAAAAAAATTTGCATTTTTTAGTTTTGCATCAAACTTTTGTGATTTATTGATTCGTCTTAATGAGAGGAATCGGAAAAGTAAAATTTTTTGATTGAAACTCATAATTTTTTTTTAAAAAGACAAAAATAAGTAAATAAAAAAAGTAACCTATTGTCGGAACGAATCAATAAGTCACAAAAACAAAAATTTAACGTAAAACAATCGAATAAAGACAAAAAAAAAAAAAACAAGTTACTTATAATATTTCAACCTGAACCCATGAAAAGGAATCTCCCCCGCTTCAATCCAAAACTAAAAACACATGAACAAAATGATAGTCCTACCTTGAAAAGGAATCTCCCCTGCTTCAATGAGTTTAGGGACACAAAGAACTGCCCATAAATCAGAAGGGCACGAACTGTGGTAACACATGATCGGGATACCAACCTCATCAGCCACATCCACAGCAAAACTCGCCATCATCGAATCCGCTATGATGCATGCGATCGACGATTTTCCGGCGACGTGAGAGTCCTCCTCGGCCTTTTGCCAGTCGGATGATGATGATGATATCAAAACATCTTTGAAACGCGGTTTCGCTACTTCCAAAAAGGAGAAGCCAAACTCCGTCTTTTTATCAAGGGTCGAACGTTGGCCGTCGTCTCCCGGAAGCCCGTCGCGGAGGTTTTGGAATCGGAACCCGGAGTACCGGTCGAAGCGAGACCGGACGGCGGTGTCGTTGAGGAGGTGGCGGTGGGTTTGGTCGGCTACGAGGAAGGTGACGCGGAGGCCGCCGCGGCAGCAGAGAAGCTCTGCTAGATTGAGTAGGAAATGGATGTGGCTGTGGGCTGGGAAGGGGAAGAGGAGTACATGGGGAGGGAGTTTTTCCACCGTAGAATTCATCGGTAGTACAGTTTCTGTTACGTATGAAAGTTGAAATGTGTGAAGTGATTATGTGGAAGGCCATTTTGGGTCCTATTATCGTGCAGTCTTTTTGCTGGTATGTTATTGTGTGGTGTGGATTATGGATTTTATAAAATGTGGGGTGTAACGGGCCCCGCTCTGATACCATGTGGAAACTTTATGTCCATCTCAAAACAAATTGACAATGAGTGAAGATGTCCCAAATGTTATTAAGTGATCACCCATTTTACTCAAAGCAATGTGAGACTCTATTTTTTTAACAGATTCAAGTGAATTCAAGGGTGGCTCCCACCTTTATCTCGGGTTAAAAAAAATGCACTAAATGTTTTTAATTTTTTAAAAAATTAGGGTTTTTTTTTTTGCAGTATTGTCGGCTTTGAGTTACCCGTGCAAAGATAAAATTTGAAAGTCCAACTAAATTTGCCCAACAATACAAAATAAACTCACCCTAAATAAGTTTTGACTATTTGAGAACCTAAAACTTAAAGCGGTATAAAAATACACAAAAGTAACAGGTGGAGTTCTGTGATAACCTAGATTTAATCTTAAAAATTTGTTGCGGAACAAAGGAACAAATCAGAACACAAACGCACACAGAGACGAAGGATTTACGTGGTTCCCTATGAATTCGGTATGTCCACAAGAATAACCGGATTACATTTAAGAGGATGAGGATTACAAATCACTCTACTCACACTCTCACAAACTGATGCAAACAGAAAACAAAACCGAATACGTCTCTGATTTCGCACTCAGATACAAATGTTATGGCAGGAGCTCAATTTACAGGCAAAACCATCTCCTGTTCACAAACCGTGCCAGAGCTCTAAAACCACGCTTGGGATTTTCCAAATCTTGCCAATCTTGACTTCAACTAGCCACATGGGAGAATCAATTGCCTCAAGAGTCAACAAAATTAAAATACGATCAACGAAATTTTTTATTAAAATCACATGCTACGTGGCTAGACAAAGTTTATTGGGGATTATTTTTCATTTATGGCTTTGTCGGATATCTACCTACGCTATATAAAGTAATAAAACTCTCCCTGGCATTTTGTTTTTTCTCACAGAATACTTGGAATAGCAACGAGACGGATTGGAGCAGATATTACGATATCTGTACTCGAGACTCCAAAAATTATAATTATCCGAATCCGTCCCGATACCCTTCGGGATGGTATAAGTGGTCCCATAACCGAACGCTATCAGGGTTTGGGTATTAACCGTTCCAATTGGATAACCAAGACAAGTTTTGAAGTTCATTCCACGTAACACCAAAAGCCACTGGGGGACGTTCATCATCTGAAATTGACATTTGTCCCAATATAATAAATATAATGGAAATGAGCTTTCATTCCTTCTTTACTTTTCCGATGAAGGAGTTGGATGTTTTGGACGTAACTTCTGGCGTGAAGAGCTCATTCAAACTCGACTCAATCAGTAATGCACGAGCTCGATCAAGCCATATATTTCACCTTTCTAGCAAAACGCCCCCAGCCCAAAATACCACTAGCTCAGCTCCGACAGCTCGGATGAGGTCGTGAGCTTGGATATATATACAAACAGGGGTGGAGGCACCGAGAGATAAGGGGAGGCAGTTGATCCTACTGCCTCCCAAAATTTCTTAGAGATAGGTACAATTTTTATTCATTTGACCCAACTTTAAAATTTATTTTAGCCCCAATCCATATAAGGATTTTGTACTTGTGAAAAATAGGGGTCAAAATAGAATCACCACTCATAAAAATCCCCAAACATCGGTTTTATTTGTTTTTGAGAAAAAACTAGGTTTCCTTCACTTCTGCCTTTGTGGAGATTCTTCATCGTCTACAGGTATTTCTCTTCTTGATAGTTTGGTTGTGTACGCAGAGCAAGATATTACAAACGAGGTTATTATCCATCGTTTTCAAAGTATGAAAAGTCGTCGAGGTCAATTGTGAATCTAAGTTATATTTTGTTATTGATATATATCTACTTTTTGATTAAGGCTCCGTTTGGTTTGATGTAAAATGTTTTACAATGTAAAATAGTTTTCATGTAAAATATTGTTTCAAGAAATTAACTTTTAAATATTGATTTTTTGGTGTTTGGTTGGCATATGAAAACTAATTTTCAAAGCAATAATGAATGAATGGATGGATGGCTCAGAATAAAATGTAATCGCAGGTGAAATTGGATTATATATATATACACACAAGAGAGAGAGATGGCTTAGAAAATTAGAAATTGGAGAGAGAGAGAGAGAGAGAGAGAGAGAGAGAGAGAGAGAGAGAGAGAGTCATGCATGACTGGATGGATTATTAAGAGAATCATGCATGATTGGATGGATTATGGATGACAAATGTGGTTGGGTAGTGGAAGATAAGAAGCGACGGGAGGTGGCACTGGAAAATGACTTACATATGTTTAGAGGGTAAGTTGTTTTATCCCGACTGAGGGAAATTATTTTACAAATGAAAACATTTTACTCATAATTTGTGCAATCAAACCTCGAAAAATAAGTAAAATATTTTACGGCCAAACGAACCGAGCTTAACTTCTTTCAAATAGCAATTAGAAAAAGTGAATCATAAATAGTTTAATTTTTCGACTCCACTTATCAAAAATCCGGGCTTCGCCATTGTATATATACACTCCATCAATTCCCATTTAAGCTCATTACCCTAAAGAAAAAAAAAAAGGACAAATGGGAAGACATTGTAGAGCAAAATGAATTGACTGAAGAGCCTCTTCTTCTTCTTCAATGTGGGATTACTCAATACTCACATCATAAGCAAAAGAAAATCGCCGAGTGGAATAGATTGAACAATTAAAGGTCAATGTTCATTTACCAACGATATATCAAACACTGAATGTGTTTAACTGTAATGCATAATTCTCCATATATACACTGAATGGGTTTCTATCAGCTCTCTTATCATCTTCTCGATTATGACACAGAATGTTTTTTATGGGGACGTCCAGATCGTCTCCTACCATTTACGCATTTGCAGTTTGCTTCTGTTCCTTATTTTCGTTTTGACGATCTGTTTTTCGTTTTTATGTCATCTTGAACGTTTCCGAAGCACAAAAAAGAGAAGAGGAAAAACTTCCCAAGGTGATTTGTGAAAAACTATCTAGCAAATTAAATTACCAAAGGATAGATTGAACAATGGTCAATGTTCATTTACCTACGAGATATATCAAACAACGAATGCACCTCCACGCTTGTAGCACTTCACATTACAAGAAAAATTATTTTGTTTCATTCCTTCCGAACCAATTGTGTGTTCAATCGGTGTCCAATGACCTTATATCCTCGATCAAACGGTCCAGATTGATGGATGATGACCCACCTTTACTAACGGCACTTTTAGCCAGTTTCGCGATTTGATCTGCTGATTGCCTAAACTCCTCTCTCCCGGTATCCATCAGCTCTTTTATCATCTTCTCGATTATGACTCGATCGCAAGTGTCCTTCATGTCCAATCCAATTTTCCATACCTCGGCAATTAATCTGCTAATACACTGTTGGTCTCCAAAACAGGGCCAAC
>BPLS01000489.1:327230-345883 GCA_019656275.1 Rhododendron kiyosumense | reverse complement strand
AGACCGTGCCACAACTCCATGATCTGGTCATTTGACATCACTATAATGCTTCCGAAGCTTACATAAATCACAGATCTCAACGGTTGTGCATCAAGCCATGCTATGGAACCCGTATCATCTCTCTTTAAATTGTTTGGAGGGATCATTGACGTGAGTCTAGTCTTCAGGTGCTCATGGAGTGGTCCGATCGTATAAATATTCGGACATTGGGAGCGTATGTGAGCAAGTGCGGGCCCTTCTAGCTCTTCAAATGTGTTGAGTATCATACGTGCCCGATGGGCTTGAGATGCTCCGTTTATCATAAATTGAGCGTCCTTGTTCGACAAGTCTGTAACACGTAAAAAACTTGAGAGATCACGACGTCGGAGCAAACCTTCGAGACCCGGTACGTTTGCGATGGGCACATCCAAATCGTCTCCTACAATGCATTCAATTCGCAGGTTGCACAAATATGATAAGAACATTATCAACACGACAAAATTTAAATTCAACAGCTCATTTCCTTGGGAAAAACACGTAAAAGAAAGCAAGTACTGTAGAAGTTTTATAGTGGATTGGTAAAAACACGCACATACTAAGGTCCGTTCCATTAAAGTTCTCTTTTTTTTTTTACAAGACATGTTATTTTCTCGTAATACATCACATTTGATTCAAAAATAGTACTCTTACTTATTTGTGTTAGTGGAACACACCCTATGCTACTAAACTTTTGCGAAAAATGTGTTGTTAGTTATGCGACAATGTTTTACAGATTAAAAAAGTAAACTATTATTTTAAAACAAATTAATTTGTCTTGGTTTGAGAAATCTAAAATCTAAAATATTATTTTAAAACTACTCCATTTTTTGAAATAAAGAAACAAATAATCTAAAATAGACAGATATTGGCTTTATTAAAAAAATAAAAATGAATATATTTTTTCACTTGATAGATTACTCTCGTTTGGACAACCAATAATCTACAAAAAATTAAGGAAAAATTAGGAAATGCAAAAACAATTTGAATATAGATACAAGTAATCCTTCAAGATTATGTTCTGCGCTAATTGTGTATACAGATTTTAGATTGTACCCTTAAATTCTGTTACAGATTCTAGATTTTAAATTTAACTAGAAGCAGATAAATAGGTTTATCAGTGAAATTATGATTAAGCTACAGTAAAAACTAATTTTCTTTACTAAAATCAGCTTTTATAAAATTAAAATCTAAAATAGGATCTGAAAAGCACAAGAAGCTACCGAAACTGCAAAAGCCAAAACAGGCCTAAATAAATTACCCCCATGACACAATTTAAGAACAACTCAATCACGCTATTGGAGACAAAAAGAATAGAAAAGTCCACGTTCTTGTAAACTCGTAAGTCTGATGCTTTAGACGTTGAGTATTGGAGATGGCCAAAACTTAAAAAACACACAAAATTATAATCCTACCTTGAAAAGGAATCTCCCCTGCTTCAATGAGTTTAGGGACACAAAGAACTGCCCATAAATCAGAGGGGCACGCATTGTAGTTACACATGATCGGGATACCAGCCTCACCAGCCATATCCACAGCAAAACTCGCCATCATCGAATCCACTATGATGCACGCGATTGACGATTTTCCGGCAACGTGATCAGAGTCCTCCTCAGCCTTTTGCCAGTCGGATGATGATGATATCAAAACATCTTTGAAACGCAGTTTCGCTACTTCCAAAAAGGAGTAGCCAAACTCCATCGTTTTGTCAAGGGAACCTTGGCTGTCTGGTACGGGAAGCCTGTCGCGGAGGTTTTGGAATTGGAACCCGGAATACCAGTCGAAGCGAGACTGGACGGCGGTGTCGTTAAGGAGGTGGCGGTGGGTTTGGTCGTCTACGAGGAAGGTGACGTGGAGGCCGCCGTGGCAGAGAAGCTCTGCTAGATTGAGTAGGAAATGGACGTGGCTGTGGGCTGGGACGGGGAAGAGGAGTACATGGGGTGGGAGTTTTTCCACCGTAGAATCCATGGGTTAGTAGTTTTTGTTTTTGTTTTTCTTAAAAGCTCAGTAGTTTTTGTTAGTATGAAAGTTGAAATATGAATGGAGAGAGAAAATTATTCATTCACGGCGGAGCTGTGAATAAGTTATTCACGGCTTTGCGCAATATCAATCGTTCAAAAGTGTTTTAGAAGATTCAGATTAAAAACAATCTCTTAATGGTAATAGATACTATTAAGAGGCTGTTTTCAATCCGAATCGTCTAAAACACTTTTAAACGACTGAGATTCAACGCCATAAACTTTATTTACGGCTCCCACGTAAATAAAATTTTCTCGTGAAGTGAATTCGCTAGTGCTAGACTTGGGAGGTCATGTGGCTGCCATCGTCTGAATTTCAGTTTACCTTTCAGCCATTCGAGTTCCATCACCAGACAAAGAGTACGCCTTCGCCTAGTTTGATAGGCAGCATGGCACCTGTGTGGCCTTTAGCATTTTGTTTGGTGGAGGCCGGGTCCCAGTGCCACGATTGGGAGATGCTACCATGCAGGGGTGCTTGGCAACGGTGTTGAGTAATCGATTTGGGTGTTCATTTTGACACGAATGGCTCGGACCTAATCCGAGCGCTTAAAAATATCTAAACCGTCTGTTGCTCGAATTAAGATTTGAGCCGTCGATTGTCGAGATGAACAGTCGGATCGGCCGCTCGACACTGTTGCCAAGCACCCACGCTATTGGACAACATTTTTGGTGCGGTAAAAAAAATGTCAAGTTGTGTGCAAACATCTGATACATGAAGCCAAAGCAGTTGGAAAGCCTTGAGCAAAAGGGCTTGGTAGGATACATGATACTGGATACATCATACATGAAAGTGTCCATAAATACATCATACATGAAAGTGTCCATAAAAGAAAATGGACCACTAATGAATATATGAAAAAGAATAGATGGCTCAAACATGAACACTTTAATGTTTCTCTTTTCATGTATGGC
The DNA here is from genome assembly GCA_019656275.1 of Rhododendron kiyosumense. Taxonomy (NCBI): domain Eukaryota; kingdom Viridiplantae; phylum Streptophyta; class Magnoliopsida; order Ericales; family Ericaceae; genus Rhododendron; species Rhododendron kiyosumense. The sequence goes on along the minus strand of BPLS01000489.1, from coordinate 342,938 downwards.
AGCATTTCTCTAAAGCAAAACGAATGACTGAAATCCACTTCTTTTCAATGTGGGACAACTCACATCAAAAGCAAAAGAAAGTTTCATCGACAAAGCCTTATAGAAAAGCTGAAATCTTTCTAACAATCAAGAACAGAATCACATATCAAGAAGGAGAGAGAGAGATTTTTTATAGAGATACTCTATTCTTTATTTAATACATTATGAATGACTTATATTACATTCTAGAGGCGTGTGAAATACACCTCCGTTAATATAGATGGAAAACATGACGGCCGGGGATCAATCCGCACATTTTCAAAACCACGGTAGATTATGTGGTCAATTTTAAACCATAAGGGGGGGGGGGGGGGGGGTATCCACAGATGGCGATAACCACAGGGGGTGAAAGTGGACTTTACTCTAGGCAAAATAAAGGTTCCCCGACAAAGCCTGCTATCAGATAGTAGTCCTTATATCCAGCTCCAATAACTCTCATCCAGCTCTAATCCCTTCCGCCAGTCTCTCGCTCGGCTTTTGAGCTTCTGCAAGTTGAGCTCGAGCTGAGACAAAGATATGCAAGCCGAGCTCTAGCCCCATTTTTGCATTGATCGAGCCCTTCTTGGTTGAATGAGGTTGTCGGCCGATCTCATCGGTTTGACCCAACATTAGGGCGATCATCCGAACAATTTGACTGAACACAAGTTTCAGCCAAGCGGCCAACACAAAAACCAAAATGTTACCTACTATAAGTTAGGAGGTACAAAAAAAAAGGTGAAGCAAGTTACCAAAGAATAGTTTGAACAATTAAAGGTCAATGTTCACTTACGAACGATATATCAAACACTGAATGTGTTTAACTGTAATACATAATTCTCCAAACGATATCTTCCATCTTTATTGTTACACCTCCACCCTCGTTGGACGAAGACATTACAAGAAAATTTCTTTTGTTTCATTCCTTCCGAATCGATTATGTGTTCAATAGGTGTCCAACGACTTTATATCCTTGATCAAATGGTCCTGTTTGGGCTGCATTAGCTCAATCAAATAGCAAATGATTGTGTGCGGGCATGCCAGAAAAGAAATAACTTCAAGGAAGAAATTAATCTTTTCAAATTGATTTGAAACAACTAATTTAAATCAGGCAATTGTGTTATCCGCTCGATTACCTCAACTAAGAGGATTTTTCCTTAAGGTATCAACCAAATAAAAGATTGACGCATTTCGAATCAGAAAAGATGATTGAACACAAATAAACCTGAATTTAATCAAAGGTAAATTTATATACAAACACTCTTAAGACTCTTTCAAGAATAATGCAGAAATATAAGCACACTGAATTTAATCAAAAGTGGACTTACAAACGACTATTCTTTGGTAAGAAAAAACTTACAAGAAAATAAGAGAACTTGAATTTAATCAAAAGTAGTCTTACATGTAAATAATCCTTCAACTTACAAAAAGATCCTATTCTAAACTAAAAAACTAATCTAAAATAGATCTCTGAGCAATCATTTTGTATGAATTGTCAGATGATATGAATTTTTGTGGGGGCTTCTCTCTTTGCTTTACTCTTCTATTTATAGACGCTGAGCCTGTCTTCGATATCCAAGTTTCGATTGATGCCCACGTTAGCCACATAATATGGTTGAGAGGGGTTTTCGAACGGTTACATTGATATTTCTAGAATTCTTCCTTCCTCTGCATGCTTCGATAATGGTGTTCGTGGCCACTTCTTGGATCGTGGTCTCCCTATTTTCAAGCAACGTGAATTAATACAACACGTCTGGATTCCCAAATGATTCCCTGCAATTGCATCCAATTTCGGTTATAAATTAAGGCAGTGACGGTACCGTTGATGATCCTAAAGTTTCAATCAACGGTTAAATCCAATCACTTTCCAAACCATCATTTAATTGTTACCCAAACGACATTGGTTCACTCCAAAACGACACCGTTTACCATTAAAATTGTATTCTCCTCAATTCCCGTAATCCTCTGTAATTGATACTTAATTGGGATATGTTTCGTATGGCCAACGCATCATTCGGTGTCACGTGTAATTTTTCCATTGAGTGGCACATTTTAGGATGCAAACAGGTCCACATTAACCTACGATGATCCACCTTTACTAATAGTTTTTTTAGCTTGTTTTTCCATTTCATTTGCTGATCACGTAGACTCCTCTCTCTTGATATCCATCAGCTCTCTTGTCATCTTCTCGATTATGACTCGATCACAAATGTCTCTCATGTCCAACCCAATTTTCCATACCGCGGCAATCAATCTGCTAACGCAATGTTGGTCCACAAAACAGGGACAACCCAGCATTGGAACTCCTGCAACGATAGTTTCCATTGCTGAACTCCATCCGCAGTGAGTCAAAAACCCACCAACGGCTCTATGATCCAGGACCTCCTCTTTTGGAGCCCATGCAACTATGTACCCTTTTCCCCTCTATTCCTCAAGGAGCTTACGCGGAATTTTATTCTTGCATTCTTTCTCAGCTATTTTTTGAATCACCCACAAGAATCGCTTTTCGCTATTTTTCATTCCATGGCACAACTCCATTAGCTCGTTATGTGGCTTCACTTCGATGCTTCCAAAGCTTATATAAATCACAGATCTCAACGTTTGTGCGTCCAGCCACGTGATGCAACTCGCATCTTGTTTATTTACGCATTTTGAAGGGATCACAGAAGCGAGTCTAGTCTTTAGGTGTTCAGGGAGTGGTCCGATTGCATAAATATTCGGCCATTGAGAGCGTATTTGACAAATTGCTGGTCCTTCTAGCTCTTCAAATGTATGAAGTATCATAGTGTGTGCCCGGTGAGCTTGTGTCACTGCATTCATGATAGTTTGAAAATCTCGCCTGACAAGTCGTCAAACACGAAAAAAACTTGAGAGGTCGCGACTGTTTACATCCTAAAATGTGTTACCCAATGAAAAAATTACATGTGGCACCGAGTGGTGCATTAGCCATACGGAACATGTCCCAATTAGACCCGAGATACAGAGGATTATGGGGATGCTATTTTAATACTAAATGGTATCGTTTTGATTAGAACCGACAACATTTGGATAGCATTTAGAGACGATTTAAAAAGTGATTGAGTTCAATTGTTGATTAATCCTTAGGATCATCGAACGGTGTCATTGTTGTCTCGATTTATAACGGAAATTGAACGCGATTGCAGGGAATCATTTAGGAATCTAGACGTGTGACACTAATTCACGTTGCATAAATACAGGAGTACCACGATCCAGAAAACAGCCACGAAACACCATTATCGAAGCATGGAGAGAGAGAAGAATTCTGGAAATATCAAAAGAACCGTTCGAAGGCCCCTCTCAACCAGTTTATGTGGTAAACGTGGGCATCAACCGAAGACGTGGAGATAGAAGATCGAAGGCAGACCCAACGTCTATAAATAGAAGAGTAAAGCAAAGAAAGAAGCCCCGACAAAAATTCATATCATCTGACAATTCATACAAAATAATTGCTCAGAGATTTATCGTAGATTAGTGTTTAGATTTGTTTAGAATATGATCTTTTTTGTAAGTTGAAGGCTTATTTGCATGTAAGACTACTTTCGATTAAATTCAAGTTCTCTTATTTTCTTTTAAGTTTTTTTCTTACCAAAGAATAATCGTTTGTAAGTTCACTTTCAATTGAATTCAGTGTGCTTATATTTCTGTATTATTTTTGATAGAATCTTAATGGTGTTTGCATACAAACTTACCTTTGATTAAATTCAGGTCTATTTGTGTTCGATCATCTTTTTTGATTCGAAGAGCGTCAATCTTTATGGGGACGTGCAGATCGTCTCCTACCATGTACACATTCGCAGTTTGCACAAATATGATACATATTCGATTCATTGGGTACTGTTTGGACATACAAAAAAAAATCTACCCTGTAGAGGTAGAAGAAAGGAATTCGACGATGCATTGTGGGGTTTGGACTCCTGAGGGTCTAACCCATGTTTGCTTTTGTTCCTTATTAATTTTCGTTTTGACGATCTGTTTTCCGTTTTTATGTCGTCTTGAACGTTTCTAAAGGCGGATTAAAAAAAAAGATGACGGAATAACTTTTGTGTCCCCGGTCATTTTGGGGATACCGTAATTTTTGGCATAACTTCATCATTATGAGCATAACTAAAACCTATTACAAGTATAACTTAACCCAAACAAGGCATAACCAAGAAATATCCAAAAAACCAACCAAGACATAAACAAATCCAATCAAGGCCTAACAAACAAGTTATGCTTGTAATGGATTTTGATTATGCTAATAATAGTTTTGTTATGCAAAAAATTACGGTATCCCCAAAATAATCGGGGACTTCAAAGTCATTTCCAAAAAAAAAAACGTTTCCGAAGCACAAAAGAGAGAAGAAGAAAGACTTCCAAGGTGATTTCTGGTCAACAAGAACAAAAAATACCATCGAGCAAATTAAATTACCAAAGGATAGATTGAACAAATTAAGGTCGATGTTCATTTACCTACGATATATCAAACACCGAATGCATTTAGCTATAATACGTCCACATTACAAGCAAATTTATTTTATTTCATTCCTTCCGAACCAATTGTGTGTTCAATCGGTGTCCAATGACCTTATGTCCTCAATCAAACGGTCCAGATTAATGTACGATGACCCACCTTTACTAACGGCATTTTTAGCCAGCTTCGCGATTTGATCTATTGATTGCATAAACTCCGCTCTCCTGGTATCCATCAGCTCTTTTATCATCTTCTCGATTATGACTCGATCGCAAGTGTCCTTCATGTCCAATCCAATTTTCCATACCTTGGCAATTAATCTGCTAATACACTGTTGGTCTCCAAAACAGGGCCAACAAATCATCGGAACTCCCGCAACAATACTCTCTAGAGTTGAATTCCATCCACAGTGAGTTAGAAACCCACCAACAGCTTTGTGATCTAGGACATCCCCCTGTGGAGCCCATGCAACTATGTACCCCTTTCGACTCGAATCCTCAAGGAGCTCCGACGGAATTTGATTTTTCCATTCTTTGTCAGCTATATTTGGAAGTGCCCACAAGAATCGTTTTCCACTATTTTTGAGACCGTGCCACAACTCCATGATCTGTTCATTTGACATCACTATAATGCTTCCGAAGCTTACATAAATCACAGATCTCAACGGTTGTGCGTCAAGCCATGCTATGGAACCCATATCATCTCTCTTTAAATTGTTTGGAGGGATCATTGATGTGAGTCTGGTCTTTAGGTGCTCATGGAGTGGTCCGATCGTATAAATATTCGGACATTGGGAGCGTATGTGAGAAAGTGCGGGCCCTTCTAGCTCTTCAAATGTGTTGAGTATCATACGTACCCGGTGGGCTTGAGATGCTCCATTTATTATAAATTGGGCGTTCTTGTCCGACAAGTCTCCAACACGTAAAAAATTTGAGAGATCACGACGTCGGAGCAAACCTTCGAGACCCGGAACGTTTGCGATGGGCACATCCAAATCGTCTCCTACCATGCATTCGCAGGTTGCACAAATATGATAAGAACATGATCAACACGACAAAATTTAAATTCAACAGCTCATTTCCTTGGTAAAAACACATAAAATTTAAATTCAACAGCTCATTTCCTTGGTAAAAACACATAAAAGAAAGCAAGTAGAAGTTTTACAGTGGATTGGTAAAAACACACACATACTTAGGCTCGTTCCGCTAAAGTTTTTATTTTTTACGAAGTCCTTATTTTTTTTGGTTTTACGAGACATGTCATTCTCTCGCAATACATCATAAAAAAATAGTACTCTTACTTATTTGTTTTAGTGGAACACATCCTATGCTACTATAACTTTTGCGGAAAGTGTGTTGTTAGTTCTGCGTCAATGTTTTATGGATTAAAAAAGTAAACAATTATTTTAAAACAGATTGATTTGTCTCGATTAGAGGAATCTAAAAGGAAAAATATTATTTTAAAACTACTCCATTTTTTGGAATAAAGAAACAAATAATCTAAAATAGACGGATATTGGCTTTTTAAAAAAAATAAAAATGAATATATTATTTCATTTGGTAGATTACTCTCGTTTGGACAACCAATAATTTGCAAAAATATAAGGAAATGGAAAAACAATTTGAACATAGATAAAAGTAATCCTCCAGGATTACGTGTTTTTTTTATTTATTTTATAAGTCAATCAATTCATTTCATAATACCCGAAGGTAAAAGCCCGAAGGTACAACGATTGCATCAAAAGAATACAGGAAAGAACCAAAACTATCAAAACCTAGACAAAGCACATACTGCCAAAGCAGACCATACATAAATGCAGGGCATCGAGCCCATCTCCGATTTTAGTAGTAGATTTCAAAGGGACACCCAGCTCAAACCATAACCATAAGCACAGGATGAAATCAACATCAAACCGGAACAAAATAAACTAAATTAATAGACTGAAAAATTGTTTGCCCACCTACCACGCCCATCGGATCTGGAAAAACCAGACCAATACAGTAATCGGACTGGGAAGACTAGCAGAGAGAAACTTAGCCAAAGATAGCCGGTATAGGAGCCTTTGGCCATGAAGCTATCGCCAGCGAAACCCCACCCATTAGGCTGGAGACTTATTGCCAGAGGGAGCCAAGCCACCCTGCTTCATCTCTCCATCAGAGCTATCCTGAAAAGCACTGAACCAAAGGGAGCGGGTGAGGAGGAGGCAGAGGTGGAGAGGAGGTGGTAAGGAGAAGGCGGTGGCAAGTAGAGGCGACGGCGGTGGTTGAAAGAAGGTGGAGAGGAGTTGGCGGAGGAGGAAGGGATGGAAGAGGGGAGAAGGAAGTGGATCTGGTTAGGGACGAGATTTTACGGGCGGCGAGGAGAGGAGGGGTGATGGGCAAAGAAGGAGGGGAGGAGGTGGAGCAAGGGGTGGCAGCCCCACCCCCCTAGGAAAACCCTAACTGGTGAAGTAGAGAGAGAAAGGAGAGAGAGCTCCTAGAGAGAGAAAAAGAGAGAGCCGAAGGCTCTTGAGCTCCAGGATTATGTGTTTGCGCTAATTGTGTATACAGATTTTAGATTGTACCTTCAAATTCTGTTGCAAATTTTAGATTTAAATTTAACTGGAAGCAGATAAATACGTTAATTTATCAGTGAAATTATGATTAAGCTACAGTAAAAACTAATATTCTTTACTAAAATCAGCTTTTATTAAATTAAAAATCTGAAATAAGATCTGAAAAGCACCAGAAGCTACCCAAACTGCAAAAGCCAAAACAGGCCAAAATAAATTACCCCCATGACACAATTTAAGAACAACTCAATCACATTATTGGAGACAAAAAGAATAGAAATGTCCACGTTCTTGTAAACTTATAAAAGTCTCATGCTTTAGAGGTTGAGTATTGGAGATGGCACACAAAACTAAAAAACACACACAAAATTATAGTCCTACCTTGAAAAGGAATCTCCCCTGCTTCAATGAGTTTAGGGACACAAAGAACTGCCCATAAATCAGAAGGGCACGAACTGTGGTAACACATGATCGGGATACCAACCTCATCAGCCACATCCACAGCAAAACTCGCCATCATCGAATCCGCTATGATGCAAGTGATCGACGATATTTCCCCGGAGACGTCAGAGTCCTCCTCCTTATGCCAGCCGGTTGATGATGATATCAAAACATCTTTGAAACGCGGTTTCGCTACTTCCAAAAAGGAGAAGCCAAACTCCGTCATTTTGTCAAGGGTCCAAGGATGGCCGTCGTCTACGGGAAGAAGCCCGTCGCGGAGGTTTTGGAATCGGAACCCGGAGTACCGGTCGAAATGAGATCGGACGGCGGTGTCGTTGAGGAGGAGGCGCTGGGCTTGGTCGGCCACGAGGAAGGTGACGCGGAGGCCGCCGTGGTAGCAGAGAAGCTCTGCTAGATTTAGTAGGAAATGGATGTGGCTGTGGGCTGGGAAGGGGAAGAGGAGTACAAGGGGAGGGAGTTTTTCCACTGTAGAATCCATCGGTTAGTAGTTTTTGCTAAGTATGAAAGTTGAAATGTGAAGTGAAGAGAGAAACTTATTTATTTACGTCGGAGCTATGAATAAGTTTTTCACCATTTCGCGCAATCTCAATCATTCATAGGGACGGATCCATTTAGAGACACGTGGAGTCACGTGACCCCGCAACTGCACGTTTTTTTCCTTCTTTGGTTATATGCTTTCAGGCACTGTAAAACAAGTTTGGCAGTTTCTATTACACTGGTACGCATCTTTGACTTCTTCGAAGGGGTTTTGCTGACACACTATATCCACGTTCCCCACGTATCTCCCATCAGCTTCTCTCTCTCTCTCTCTCTCTCCAAGGGTTTTTGATTGGGCTTTTTGCTTTAGATTGAATATTGCAACTTCAAATTGAAGATTTATTTCAATTTGAACTTGAGAAACTACATCCAAAACACTTTGCATCCGAACAGTTAAATTAGATCTAGATAACTTAGGACTTTTTATTCATTTTTTCGTCAAGAGTTTGGGATATATCTTTTGATTGTTTCTTTAATTTGTTTAGTTATTTTTTTATTCTATCATGGATATTTACATTCCGTTTTACACAATTTTACTTAGGCTCCGTTTGTTTCGATGTAAAATATTTTATAACGTAAAATGTTTTCCATATAAAATGTTTTCCCAGAAAACAAACTTTCAACTTTTATTTTTCGGTATTTGGTTGGCATATAAAAAATATTTTCCAAAACAACGGTTTTTCCTTGTTTGGTTGTCAAAATGATTTTCCACTCAAATGGTTCAGCAAATATTGCACCGATAATACCTGTATATTTTCCGGTTGAAATGCTCAAGTTCCATAAAATTCATGACCCAAAACACACTAGCCACTAGGCCAAGTTTTGGCTGTAGCGGCATTATATAACCACCGGTAAAAGCCCAAAAACTGTTGGTAAAAGTATTTTCAACGGTAATAACATCAGAATCGGAACCAACAAAAGTATTTCCGGAGGTAATAATTAACATCAGAATTCAAATCGACATCGAATTAGGCTCTGTTTCTAATTCAAACCGACATCGTATTTAGGCCGTCCAAAATTTTTTTGGACAATCCGAATTAAAAACTATTAATAGATGATTTTTAATCCAGATTGTCCAAAAAACTTTTGGACGGCCCGGATATGTCAAGCGGCATCACTTGGTACCCTTGCGGCACTGAAAAATTCCTCAAATCGTAGGGAAGAATAACTTTCCTTCTTGTTGGGATTGCACATATATGGAAGCGCCCAAGCATTGAGATTGAAACACAACTGTAATGTCAACAATGAAAATATGTAGAAAAAATAAATAAATGAAGAGAGACATGGTCCTTGAGGAAATCTAATTTGCAGCGCTACTCACGGACTTTTTTTAACTAGTTATTTATTTCGATCGAATCACATATGGGAGAAGGGGATGGGTACAGCTGTTTTGAGAAGGGGGATGGGATACGTGAAGTAAGACTATCGGGCACCAAAAACAAAAACAACTTACCGAGAAAAAGAGAGTAAAACATTTTCATCCCTTTCATGCAAAATATTTTACTTGGAAAATATTTTCCTCCTTTTTCTATTAGCCAAACAGCGGAAAATTGATAAAATATTCTACCCAAAAATATTTTACGTCCAAACAAACGGAGCCTTAATTTTGATTTTTTGTTAAAGTTGTTAATGTTATATATGTGCCCCCACTTAGTGCAAATCCTAAATCCGCCACTGGTCGTCCAAACAGATTAAAAACAATCCTTTAACTAATAGTTGAAAATAATATTTTAATGGTAATAGATTACCATTAATAGATTATTTTCAATCCGGATTGTACTTTTGAACGATTGAGTTTGAACGTCATAAAATTTTCTTAGAGAATTTGCTAGTGCTAGACTTGGGGGCATAGTTATGAATACCGTTTTGTACCGGTCGGAACGTACCGTTTTGACAAATAACCGGTATCCTAACCCTCCCAATTTCGTTCTGGACCCAATACCGGTCCTAACCACTCGATACCGGCTATTTCGGGAAATACAGGCCGAGACAAGGTTACTAGAAATCCCGGCCGAAATTTTGCGGAGCGTATTTTTTTTTTCTAGAACGTTTTTTTTCTGGTCACATTAAAAAAAACAGTTGTTCATTTCAGAATTTTAGCAAAACGTGGTACGTGCGTGAGGCACAAATCTCGGATTTGCACCCCCCTTGCGCACAAATAACCCGTGACGCGCACTCGGTTAACTGGTTTCCGAATTAATTTTTCCAAATTATCTTCAGCCACGGCCCATTTTTCCGAGCGCGCAAGACCTCTTCTTAAGTTCTCATTCACAAGCCCACTAGTGTGCAAAGTCATTTAAAATGGAAAAGAGTTTTGTAATTAGGCAATGTGGGATAAGAGATAAATACATAGGTATTTTATGATGAATTACATGATATGGGGGATTTTTTTTGAATTATAATTATATATAATTATTATATATATTGTAGTTACGGTAAATTCGAAACGGTACCCAATATTTGACTGATACCGATATGTACCATGCTAGTAAAAAAACCGATACCCTGGCCGACAAGGTATTCATAACATTGCTGGGGAGGTCATGTGGCTGCCAGCCTGCCATCGTCTGAATTTCAGTTTACCTCTCAGCCATTCGAATTCCATCACCAGACAAAGAGCACGCCTTCGCCTAGTTTGATAGGCACCTGTGGGGCCTCTAGCATTTAATTTGTTTGGTAGAGGCCGGGTCCCAGCGCCTGGATTGGGAGATCTTGCCAAGCAGGGGTGCTTGGCAGCGGTGCTGAGCGGTCGAATTGGGTGTTCATCTTGATATAGACGGCTCGGACTCAATTTGAGCGCATGAAAATATCTGAATTGTCTATTGCTGATCAGATTAAGATTTGAGCCGTCGATTGCCGAAATAAATAGTCGGATCGGCCGCTCGGCACTGCTGCCAAGCACCCACGCTATTGGACAACATTTTTGGTGCGGTAAAAAAAAAGTTAAGTTGTGTGCAAACATCTAATACATGAAGCCAAAGCAGTGGGAAGGCCTTGAGCAAAAGGGCTTGGTAGGATACATGATACTGGATACTTCATACATGAAAGTATTCATAAAAGAAAATGGACGGCTTAAAATGAATACATGAGAAAGAATAGAGGGCTTAGACATGAACACTTTTATGTTTCTTTTTTCATGTATGGCAGCATTTCTCTAGAGCAAAACGAATGACTGAGAGCCACTTCCTTTTCAATGTGGGACAACTCACATCAAAAAGCAAAAGAAAGTTTCATCGACAAAGCCTTACAGAAAAGCTGAAATCTTTATAATTGTCCCACATCAAAAGCAAAAGAAAGTTTCATCGACAAAGCCTTACAGAAAAGCTGAAATCTTTCTAACAATCAAGAACAGAATCACATATCAAGAAGGAGGGAGAGAGGGAGAGAGAGAGAGAGAAGTGACTTTCAATCGTAATATGTTTTTCGGAATTGTTACAATGAGGGAAACCCCTTTATATCCTCTGATTAGCTCACACTATTACAACAGATAACTAAAACCTACTTAACTACTAATTTCCTCAACTAATCAAACTAACCATCGAATCAACTAAATGACCTTAATGCCCTTCTTTTGCAGCCCCTGCAAACTCATGGGTGTGAGAAACACCTTGAGTTTGGCTTTGAGAAAAAGAAACCTATCACATTCAAAGATATGGTGAATATATCTGCAATTTGATCAAGAGTCCCAACATGGTTGACCTGAAGCTGCTCGTTGAGAACTTTTTCTCAAATAAAATGATAGTCTACCTCAACATGCTTAGTCCTAACATGGAAAATAGGGTTGGAGGCCAGTGCTGTGGCAGAAATACTGTCACACCAAATTACATGAGGCATAGAAAAAGGAACATGCAAATCAACTAGAAGTTGTTTTATCCAAGAAACTTCTGTAGCTGTTTGAGCAAGTGCTCTGTATTCAGCTTCAGTAGATGGTCGAGCAACCGTATGCTGCTTTTTGGCACACCACGATATAAGATTTGGACCAAGATACAAGCAATAACCAGATGTAGATCTTCTGTCTAAGTAATCCCCTGCCCAATCAGCATCTGTGAAGGCAGTTAATTGCAAAGATCCAGGAACAAAGTGTAAACCTTCATGGATACAGCCTTTGATATATCTTAAAATGCGTTTGACAGACACAAAATGACTATATTTAGGGCTGTGCAAGTGTTGGCAAGCAACATTAACAGCAAAAGAGATTTCAGGTTTAGTGAGGGTCAAATACTGAAGAGAGCTCACAACAGTCCAATACCAATGTACATCAACAAAGTCAGGATCTGGGTCAAAAAGTGCAGGTTTAGAAGAAGAAGGAGAGGGACTAGACTTACAATCCTGCATACCTGCTTTGGAAACATTTAAGGTTACAGTTTTTCCAAATTTACCAAAGAGATATCACAAAAACTGTGCCCCAAGAATGGTTCTTGTCCAAATGGAAAGGATATTAGGCTTCAATGTGGGATTACTCAATACTCACATCATAAGCAAAATAAAGGTTCCCCGACAAAGCCTACTACATCAGACAGTAGTCCTTATATCCAGCGCAAATAATTCTCATCCAGCTCTAATCCCTTCTGCCAGTCTCTTGCGTGGCTTTTGAGCTTCTATGAGTTGAGCCCGAGCTGAGAAAAAGATATGCAAGCTGAGCTCTAGCCTCATTTTTGCATTGTCCAGCCCTTCACGGTTGAACGAGGTTGTTGGCCGATCTCATCGGTTTGACCCAACATTAGGGCGATCATCCGAACAATTTGACGGAACACAAGTTTAAGCCAAGCCGTCACAAAAACCAAAATGTTACTTAATATATAAGTTAAGAGGTACAAAAAAAAAAAAAAAGATGAAGCAAGTTACCAAAGAATAGTTTGAACAATTAAAGGTCAATGTTCATTTACGAACGATATATCAAACACTGAATGTGTTTAACTGTAATACATAATTCTCCATATATACGATATCTTCCGTCTTTATTGTTACATCTCCACCCTTGTTGGACGAATACATTACAAGAAAATTTCTTTTGTTTCATTCCTGCCGAATCGATTATGTGTTCAATAGGTGTCCAATGACCTTATATCCTTGATCAAATGGTTCACATTAACGTACGATGACCCACCTTTACTAATAGTTTTTTTTAGCCAATTTTTTCATATCATTTGCCGATTGCGTAAACTCCTCTCTCTTGATATCCATCAGCTCTCTTATCATCTTCTCGATTATGACTCGGTCACAAATGTCTTTCATGTCCAACCCAATTTTTCATACCTCGGCAATCAATCTGCTAACGCAATGTTGGTCCACAAAATAGGGCCAACCCAACATTGGAACTCCCGCAACGATACTTTCCATTGTTGAACTCCATCCGCAGTGAGTCAAAAACCCACCAACGGCTCTATGAGCCAGGACCTCCTCCTGTGGAGCCCATGCAACTATGTACCGCTTTCCCTTCAATTCCTCAGGGAGCTCGGGTGGAATTTGATAAATTCATTTTTTCTTAGCTATTTTTGGAAGCGCCCACAAGAATCAATTTCCGCTATTTTTAAGTCCATGCCACAACTCCATTAGCTCATTATGTGGCTTTAGTTAGATGCTTCCAAAGCTTATATACATCACAGATCTCAACTGTTATGCGTCCAACCACACGATACAACTCGCATCTTGTTTCTTTACGCATTTTGAAGAGATAACGAGAGTGAGTCTAGTCTTCAGGTGTTCAGAGAGTGGTCCGATTGCATAAACATTCGGACATTGAGAGTGTATTTGAGCAATTGATGGTCCTTCTAGCTCTTCAAATGTATGAAGTATCATAGCGCCTGCCTACTGGGCTTGTGTCACGGCATTCATGATCCGTTTGAAAATCTCGTCTGACAAGTCACTTGTCAACACGTAAAAAAACTTAAGAGGTCCCGACGTCAGAGCAAACCTTCGAGACCCGGAACATTTTTCATGGGGACGTCCAGATCGTCTCCTACCATGTACGCATCTGCAGTTTGCACAAATATGATAAGAACATGATCACGAAACAAATTGTATGCAACTGCTCATTTTCTTGGTAAAAACACATCAAACAAAACAAATACTGTATCTGTATTACAGAGTAATGAGCATAATCCTTTCTTTAACATTCTTTGTAAGATGGATACAACAATACTACTCCTACTGCTCACTTTCACTGTTCCCCCAATCTCACCGTCTGTCTCGGCAATCAATGGTCTAGACTGTCAAAAACTTTTGAAATGTGAGATTGAGTGCGGTGGAGGATGTTGCAAAAAATCTCGGCAATAACAGAAAATTCCAGAGAACAGTTTCATTTATAATTTAACAATTACAAATGCATAACAAAATTACAGAATGTAAGTGGAAAAATACGAGATACAAACAGAAATCTTCGTAGGATGAACCGAGTCCCGTGTGGTACCACGGTCTCCTTAAGAAATATTCGCCGCCTACCGTCGGTGTTGTAGGTTGTGTCGGCGCCTTTCTCCCAGGGTTGGCTCGGCTAAACCGCAAGCCGCCGGAACACCGCCGTCGACTGCCTTGGCGAATTGACTACCGCCTGTCTCACTCTCTCTCAAAGAACGAATTTCAGAGCTTATAAAACTTGCTGTGTTTTTCTTCTGCTTTCTTAAAACCGTGAGCCTCCCTTTTATAGATGGATGGTGCCATTTGTAACTCCAGAAATTAAAATGCAGCCATCAAATGCTATCATCAAATCTGCCATTTGAATGAGGGAGTTACGGAAATAATGCACCAGGAAGAGGAGGGTTACGAGAGTTACAAAATCCCACAATCAATACGTCTATTGATTGTGGTGCGTCCAGATTCAACGAACCCGAGATTGGTTGCCTCGGGAGACCCTCTAAAATCCCGGTTTCATTCACCCGAAATTCTGTAAATTTCCAACAGAGGAAAGGATGAAAAAGAGCAGTAGACGTTGACTTTTGGCATACAATCCGACAATTGCATTTGTGAAAAATGTTTCGTTACGGAAACACCCTCTAATGTGTCCCCAATTTTACAGATAGCATTTCACACCATTGTACGTGCGTAGTAGGATTTTAATTAGTGGCTGCTCTGCTCAACAGTTGCATAATTCTTTTTGGCCGCTGATACTACTACACGCTCTTCAGGGACGGAGTGAGGATTTACACGAAGGGGACTGAAACTTAAAATTTAAAATTCCATGTGTATTGACTTGATTACAAAAATTTTTAAGCTTTCATTACGTGTATTTTTAAATTTAAGCTTGGAATTTAAAACAAAACTACTCCATTTAAATTAAAATAACTCCGCGTCTCCGCGGGGGAACCAGAATAACCTCGGCGATGTGTTTTCTCACTGTTCAAACCATTTGTGTAAAACTTTTCTCATACTTGTGAATTGTGATAGGAGGAGTGCTAAAATCAGTCGCCTAAGTGAGATTGAAAAATTGCATGCATGATTACATAATAGTAACTGATTCAATTCTCGCTGTGTATTGGTTTCTGTGATTTTTTACTCATTAGGTTTAGTATGGGAGATGGCCAAAACTGAAGAAAAAACACAACATTTTAATACTATCTTGAAAAGGAAGTTCCCCTGCTTCACTGAGTTTAGGGACACAAAAAAACAGCCCAAACATCTGAAGGACCTGTTTGGGCTGAATTAGCTCAATCAAATGGCAAATGATTGTGTGCGG
>BPLS01000489.1:306161-327220 GCA_019656275.1 Rhododendron kiyosumense | reverse complement strand
TTCCCTTAATTCTCGCAATCCTCTGTAACTGATACTCGATTGGGACAGGCTTCATATAGCTACCGTACCGTTCGGGGCCACGTGGAATTTTTTCATTGGGTGGCACTTTTCAGGATGTAAACAGGACCGGAGCGAATTGCAGTAACACGTAACCGGGATCCCAATCTCTTTGTAGGTGCGATCAAAATTATTAACCTACGACCAAGGAAGACTATTTGATCCTTCAATTACAAATAGGCATGTGGCTGTGGGACCCGTGGAAAACACGGGGCCTTGGTCAAATGTTCGCCCAAAGAAGAATAGTTCACCATCCAATGGGAAAAAAGCGCATGTGCGGATGAAGCAGAAGCATGCCTCCGCGGAAGTCATCCGCGGGAAGAGAAACTACTGCGGAATCACCGCAGGCCCCACGGAATGGTAAGATGCACCCCGGAGTAGTTCTAGCAGTGGGAGATCGTGTCAAGAGCCCGCGAGCTGCTGGGCCCTTATAATCACAAGAAAGATGCATCGAAGAGTTCCTGGGGCTCGAATTGCAGTAACACGTAACAGGGATCCCAACCTCTTCAGCCACATCAACTCCGTAGCTCGTCATCATCAAATCCACTATGATATGCACGTGAACGATGACCTCCGGGCGACCGGAGAGTCCTCTTGCCAGTCGGATGATGTCAACAGGAAGGAACGCGGAGTCTCCATCGGAAGCCTGTCGCGGAGGTTCTGGAATCAGAACCCGGGATACCGGTCGAAACGAGACCGGATGGCATGGGTTCGATCGGTGACGACGAAGGTGGCGTGGAGGCCGGCGTCGCAGAGAAGCTCGGCTAGTTTGAGCATGTAAGGGAGGTGGCTGTGGGAAGGGAAGGGGAAGAGGAGTACATGGGGAGGGAGTTTTTCTGCTTTAGAGTTCATTGGTATTTGGTTGTAGCTTTTCGTTATGACAAAGTTGAAATGTTTGGAGTGAATTTGCTAATGCGTGAAGCTTAAATACTCATGCATGGATGAGTTATTACTCAATAGTCCAGGACAACTTTACAACTACACGTTTTTTTGGAGTCCACACACTTAATTAGCGACCCACAGGAATATTATTTGATTGTAAAGTAGTTCAGAGTACCACGTGACGATACTCCTGAACTATTGTATAAGGAGTTGGAGATCGATTCTCTCGGTCACTAACGGGGGCCTCACCATGTGATTCCTTATGATGAATTAGGGTGAGTCTGGAAACAGTTATGTAATATGGTCGTACTTTTTTGAATTTTTTCATGACATGGCTTGCGTCAAATTTTCAAAATAATCAATTGTGTGATGACAAAAGGTCAAAAGAGATTAAAAATAATAATAAAAAATTCACCATCTATAGTATCTTTAGAATCGTCTTATTTAACTTCGTTCAACTTCGATTCATATTTTTATAATTTTCCAATATCTATCCCCAAGTTTAATGGTTGATTCAAGGAGTTTTTATGAATATTAAGTTGAACAGAAAATTATGCTAAACATCAACTATACCTAGCCACTACATATCTTATTTTTTTTCCTAAAAATAAACCCCTGACCGGTGTGAACAGAGTCATAGGGGTACGATAATCGAAACCGGTTCGTATAATTTTGTTGAGATTAACTTATTCACGGAGCTAATAGATAATCTATTAACAGTAATAGATGATTTTTAATCCGAATTGTCCAAAACAATTTTGAATGGCCGAGATTGAGCATTTTCATGAATAACTTATTCGCGTTTCCTCCATGAATAAGTTATTCTCAATTTTGTTATGTTTGTTTGAAAAGGTTGATGGTCTACGACAGAAATCAAATTTGCATAGCACGGCTACTAGAAGAAACTAATAAATTGTGTAGGTGAGAAATTAATACAAAAAGGGTTGAAAATAGGAGTTGCGAATTTGAACCCCACCCAAGGGCCCCAGAATTATGGTAGAGCGATATGTGCATACCTTTAGTTTGAACTTTGGAATAGTAAGGCGTATTCTATAGTAAATACATATTCTTTATTTGTTTCGAATTTGCTATTTTGATTTCTTTTAATAAAAAATACATAAAGGCCTCATTTTTAGAGTGCGCTCCCGGCTCCCGAAAATCTTGAGTCGACCCTGTATGCTAGCAAAGATAGAAACATATACCTATAAATGGTATATGAATAGCTGAATCTAAACACCTTATGGAGGATGAACTCCCAGTTTCTGAGGAAAACAGAGTGGGTGAATATAATCAATTTGTCATCAAAATCACCGTAAAAGCACAACCAAGGGCTAGCTATACCTATATCCACCTTCTCTTCCCAAACAGACGAGATATTGACGTAACGACAGTGGCCGCAAGCAATTTAAACGGTGTATTTGACAGTGCAACCTCAAATGGTATTTTTGTGGTCCAGGGGTCAGTTCCTGTCACCTTTGAAACTTCTGAGCTTGGATTGACCAGCTGTGGTTGTCCTTGATTTGCCTTTATTGCCTAACCACTTTTTATGTCTCTTTTCTTTTTGAAAGAGAGATGACACTAAATTGTATTTTTACAGTATCAAAATTTTCTGTTTTAGATAAATTAGATGAACTTGATCTACATGTGTTGTTGTTGTTGTGTGTGTGTGCAAGTCTCGTGTTTATAATACTTGTGAAATCTGCAAACGTAGGAAACGATATGGATGTACCTATAAAATGTGTTTCCGGTATGGATGGTGTTCTCCAACGGCGTGATCTCCCAAGTTTCTATCGTGGCAGAGACATGGCTGATCATGATCACTTGCAAATACTTTTGAGAAACACCCTGCAAACTACTCGAGCGCGAGCTATGATACTCAACACATTTGAAGACTTGGAAGGACCCATTCTCGTTCAAGCACGCTCTCTATATCCACAAATTTATGCCATTGGGCCACTCCACGCACACCTCAAGGTTAGACTTGCTTCACGGATTATTTCAAATAGTTTGTGGGAAGAAGATATGAGTTGTATGACATGGCTCGATGCACAATTGCAAAATTCTGTGATCTACGTAAATTTTGGCAGTATTACGATAATGACAAAGGACCAGCTAATGGAATTTTGGCATGGTCTGGTAAATAGTGGGAAACGATTCTTGTGGGTCATTTGACCAGATTCTGTGATGGGCAAAGATTGGAAAAATTATTTACCGACAGGGATATTGGAGGGTACAAAGGAAAGAGGATGCATAGTAGGATGGGCTCCACAAGAAGAGGTACTAGGTCACAAATCTATTGGTGCATTCCTAACCCATTGTGGGTGGAACTCAACGCTGGAAGGCATTGTCGCCGGAGTACCAATGATTTGTTGGCCATACTTCGGTGACCAACATATTAATAGTAGGTTTGTGGGAGAGGTATGGAAGCTTGGATTAGATATGAAAGATACTTGTGATCAAGTCACAATAGAGAAGATGATCAGAGATCTCATGGATGTGAGGCGACCAAAATTTAAACAATCGGCCGATCGAATGGCCAAATTAGCTAAAAATGTTGTTACTGAAGGTGGGTCATCGTACGGTAATTTCGATTGTCTGGTTAGAGATATAAGATTGATGGGTGTAGAATAAGTGTATGTTTGGTTTGTAAGATAGTAAGTCTAAGATTGGTATGGTTCTTCCACCCCATATTAACTCAATCATCCAGGGACAAACTCTTCAGTGGTTCGATAATCTTGCATCCTTTCCTTTTTGGCTTAAATGTAATTGCACTTCAAAAGTCATCCACGAGTCAGGTATACCTTGGTCTTGTGTCTTTCCTTTTTGCTTGTTGGTTCATTTGGTTGAATAGAAACCAAAAGACATTTTCGTGACTCCAATCATGTTGATCCGGGACACATTCGTGCTAGACTATTTACTTTCCAGGATATTCTTGTCCGCGCATCGGAATGGTATTTTGTTTGCTCACAGCCCTCTCGGATTACCAGGCCTAGACATATTCAGATGGGTTGGATTCCCCCTTCTCTTGGGAGATTCAAACTCAACTCTGATGGCGCCGTAAATAGCCGGGGAATCGCAGCAACGGGTGGTCATTATTCGCGACTGGAACGGCCAATGTATCAGAGGCTTTCAGCGCCATATTGGCACACTTTCAGCGCTTGCGGCTGAACTTTGGGCTTTAAGAGACGGTTTACAGCTAGAGGTGGATTCAAACATCCCTAATTTGGACATTAATTGAAGTGGATGCATTAGAAATTGTCAATCTGATGCAAGAGAATATCCGTGATGCCCATCCTTTGCATAACTTGGTTTCCGATTGCAGGTTTCTTCTTCAGAAGTTCGCCTCAACGAACATCAAGCATGTTTTTCGTGAGGCAAATGGTTGCGCCAACCGTTTGGCAATAGATGCTCTCAGCAATGTTGTCGGCTTTATTAGCTATTGTATCTCAATTTCGAAATGACTTTGTAGGGGTTTCGTACCCCAGAACTCTATTTTAATTAATATGTTAGCTTCCTTTTCACCAAAACAAATAGTAGTAAGTCTAATCTTAAGGAAAATTCGAAAAATGTAACGAGGTTTACATGGTTTCAGCCGTAGATCGATTAACAATCCCTTTGGATGGTGAGAAAGTGTGAGATAAGAAAGGGGAATTATTTCTCACAAAATCTCAAAATTTTTGGTAAGATTGGGTGAGAAATGGGAGAAGACAATCAAAACATTTCATTTTTGTACTTTTCTCTTTATTTCTCACCAAAATAGTCAATCTAAATGAGTGATTTGGCTAAAAATCAAAACATTTTCTTTTCTCTTGAAATTACTCCATCCAAACAGGCTGTAAGTGTATGTTTGGTTTGAAATTTTGGTCGTCTCCCCTATAGGCTGGAGCTAAGCCCACGACCATCACTCTTTGGGCTGGGCTTAAGCAAGAACACAGATTTGGACCAGACACTATTATATCATAGGCCCTTTTATTTTTGGAAATTTTAACAAAATGCAAACCACTCTCATAACAACATTGCCTGGTGATTATAGAGGTCAAGTGGGCCGGGCCGGCATGACACGTTTAAATTTGGCAAGGCACAGCATAGGCACAGTCATGGTCCTGACACAGCACGGTCGAAGTGGGCGGGCATGGCATGACACGGGCACGAAAGGGCACGGCACGAGGCACGGAAAAACAAAAAAAAAATTAAATAAATTCACTCACAATGTCATTAATTAAGATAAAAAAATAATACTCCCTCCGTCAATTTTTAAGTTTTCTGCTTTGTAACTTCAACAGTATGAAAAAGATATCATCATTACATCTCTCACATCAACTTTTACATCCACTTTCCCTATTTAGCCTCTATGGAGACATCATCATTACACTTTTACTCACTAACTTTTCAAAATGAAATCCATTTTTAGGGGCAAAATAGAAAATGCACAAACTTTTACCCATTAATTTTACAAAATGGACACTTATTAAGAGACAGTCCAAAATGAAATACTGGACTCTAAAAAAGGGATGGAGGGAGTATTAATTTTATTAAATAAATTGACTCTCTATGTCATGAGTCATGACTCATAATGTCATTCATTAAGGTAAAAAAAATTGACTCGCTAAGTGGCTAAATGGGCCAAATGGCTAATATATGGTAAAATTAGTAAACAAGACATTTTAGCTTTGTAATTTAACTAAAATAAACTTTTAAATTTTTTAATATTATTAAAAAACTTTGAATCAAACATGACAAAATATCGCACATGGTATGTGCCACATACATTGCGTTTTATGTAACGAAGATTTTTATAAAAAAATTATCAATTTTTATTCAGTGAAAATGAATTATTTTTGTTTGTGTTAGTGAATAGGGTTTGGTTTGTAAATTTGACATTACAAGTTAACAAGTAAAAAAAAAAAATTATCAAAATATTCTTTACCCCTGGATCTAACAAGAAATAAGAAAAAATGAGTTCCAAACAAGAAATAAGAAGAAGAAAAAAAGTTTGACACCTCTAAACGAACACAACCCGGCACAACACGATTAAAAACGGTACGACACGACCAAGTAAACCATAACGGGCCAGCATAACACAACACGATTGAGAAACGGCACGACACGATCAAGTAAACGGGCCGACATGACACGACACGATATAAGTAAATGGGCCGGCACAGCAAAGCACGAAGCACGGTTGGCACAAAACTAAACTGGCCAAGCCAGCACAGCACGGCCTGTTTAACACCTATACGTGTGATACTTCTTACAAATAAAAGATTGCCACCAAATTCTGTACATCATTTCCTTATCTCCCCAACCACTGAACAAAAGTGAATGCAATATCCCTAATGCAAAATTTGTCTCAAGGAAGTAAATTGTTGGGAGTACCTCATAGGCAACGTCACGTGATACTCCAGGAGCACTGAATAATTACTCAGTTAGAAAATGGGTCAAAATTACTTCGTCTTTGTTTTGTACATCCACACCAATTTCTTATCCAAGTGAAAGACCAAAACCCAATTAAGGAACACCACCTAGTGTGGTTGGTTTCTTACTCCCCCTCTCAAGAAAGAGGATTTGAGTTCGAGTTCTCATGAAAGAGGTGCTTGACTCCTGTTGTAGCTATTAACAAGTAATTCCTAACCTCTTATCGTCAATAAATAAAAAAATAAAGACCAAAACCTCCCTACTGGTCGTTCTTAATGAAGGGTGCTCAATTTGAAATTTCTACCAATTCCCATGCCTCAATGGTAGACAGGTAGTTCTACCAAATTTGAAGTTTGGTAGACTGGTTGTTCTCTGTATATTATGAATCCAATTGAACCATTTCAACTTAAAATAACTCCAAAGACCTATTTCTTGGATACAAAGAGTATACCACCTTGAGCCATGGGTGATCTTGAAACAGACCTCCCTCCCCACGTGCTCATCTTCCCCTACCCAGCACAGGGCCATGTCAACTCCATGCTCAAGCTGGCCGAGCTTCTCTGCCACGCCGGCATCCACGTCACCTTCCTCCTCACCGACCACATCCACTGCCGCCTCCTCCGTCACAGCAACGCCCAATCACAGTTGACCCGCTACTCCGGGTTCCGTTTCAAAACCATTCCGGACGGGTTGCCCGAAGACGACCCGCGTGATAAAATCATGGAGCTGTTCCGATCGTTTAGTGCGACGGCAAAACCACTTCTCGGAGAATTGCTGAGGTCCGATCGGGAAAAGGATTTGGACTCGGGCCGGAAGCAGGTGTCTTGTATTATAGCCGACGGGATAATGAGTTTTGCCATTGACGTTGCTGAAGAGATTGGGATCCCAGTCATTGTTTTCAGGACTACCGCAGCCTGTAACTTTTGGGCCTACTTTTGTGGCCCCAAGCTAATTGAAGCCGGTGAAATTCCCTTTCAAGGTAATCCCCCATTCGAAAAACTATTGATTGCTCCACAAGAGTTTTGCACGTGCGAGCTCTTGTGGAGCAATGCTCAAGGTGTATATAATAACTTCTCCTAGAGATGCAACATTTCATAAAGTTTTGATCCTTGACTTGACAATCACATAATATTAATTTTAAGATCTCGGGGCCACCCAATAATTACTCATGAAATCTTGATAATTTTTTCTTATTTCTGAAAGAAAACGTCCTCTATTCAAAAATATGAATAGTCTGCCGAGCACCCTTGCAAAGTGGTCGATCCGGTCATTTATCTTGATACGGACGGTTCGGATTAAATCTGAGCGTCTACAAATCTGAACGGTCCATCGCTCAGTTAAAATCCAAACCGTCGATTGCCAAGATGAACAACGGGTCGGCAACTCTGCACCCGCTTTGATCTACATGTGTTGTGTTTGTTTGTTTATTTGCAAATCTCGTGTTTAATAATACTATTTGTGTAAACTGGGAACGTAGGAAACAATATGGATGAACCTATAAAAGGCATTTCCGGTGTGGATGGTTTTCTTCGACGGCGAGACCTCCCAAGTTTCTATCGTGCTAGAGATAAAGATGATCATGATCACTTGCAAATACTTTTGAGAGAAACCTTGCAAACTACTCGAGTACGAGCTATGATATTCAACACGTTTGAAGAGTTAGAAGGACCAATTCTTGCTCAAGCTCGTTCTCAATGTCCACAAATTTATACCATTGGGCCACTCCACGCACACCTCAGGGTTAGACTTGCCTCATCGATTACTTCAAATAGTTTGTGGGAAGAAAATATGAGTTGTATGGCATGGCTCGATACACAACCGCTAAAATCTGTGATCTACATAAGTTTTGGAAGTATTACAATGACGACAAAGGACCAACTAATGGAATTCTGGCATGGTCTGGTAAATAGTGGGAAACGATTCTTGTGGGTTATTCGACCAAATTCTGTGATGGGCAAAGATTGGGAAAATCATTTATCGGCGGAGATGGTGGAGGCTACAAAAAAAAGAGGATTCATAGTTGGATGGGCTCCACAAGAAGAGGTCCTAGGTCACAAATCCATTGCCGGATTCCTAACTCATAGTGGGTGGAACTCAACACTAGAGAGCATTATCGCCGGAGTACCAATGATTTGTTGGCCATGCTTTGGTGACCAACATATTAATAGTAGGTTTGTGGGAGAGGTATGGATGCTTGGATTGGATATGAAAGATACTTGTGATCGAGTCACAATAGAGAAGGTGATCAGAGATCTCATGGATGTGAGGCGACAAGAATTTAAACAATCGTCAGAACGAATGGCCAAATTAGCTAAAAATGCTGTTACTGAAGGTGGGTCATCGTACGGTAATTTGGATTGTCTGGTTAGAGATATAAGATTGATGGGTGTAGTTTCAGCCGTAGAGATGCAGCATCATGCATGATTGTATTACCCCTCTAGTGGACTTCAAAATACTTGCAAGAGTTCGCTAGGTGTATGGATTCATAAAACCCAAACAAGTTTCTTTGAAATTCACTCTTTGGGCTGGGCTTGACCAACGAAGTGATGCACTCCCTTCATCTCTTTTCTTTTGTCCCTCGTCTTATTCCAACCGATAAAAAATTGATTATAACTCTTAATTGGCGATACTACTATTTATATACAATATAGATCTTATTTGATAGATTTCAATAAGCTCTTTTAAATATGATATTTTCAAAATTACCTAAATGATTAATTATAGATTGCAAAATATAATTAATTGAAAAATGACACAGACTTCCAAAGAGACTAAAGAATGGTGACCGAGGGAGTATTTAATTAGCAAGAACACAGATTTGGACCAGACAGTATACTATATCTTGGTCCCTTTTATTTTGGGAAATTTGAAAAAAAACGCAAACCACTCTCATAACAACATTGCCATGTGATACATCTTAAAAATAAAAGATTGCCACCAAATTCTGTGGGTCATTCATTGTTTGCCCATGATGATTGTGGGTCATTCAACTCTTTCAAGTCTTCACATATGCTGCCTATTTGGCGGGTGGATATGATTTTGGGTGGATTTAAAGGTAAATATATAATAATTGTGGATATGTAAGAAGGGTGACCCCACCTCTTACTCGTTGAACACATGAATCATGTTTGTTAGAGATTGATAACTAAACGATTCATATGAGTAAGACTCGTTTTGATAATCGACTTTGTTTATTTTATAAACTCGTGTTTATAATATCAATCATGTTTGTTAGAAATCAATAAACAAATGATTCATGTGGGTAACACTCGTATCAGTGATCTAATTTTGTTTATTTTATAATTTCATCAAAAACATCAATCATATTCGTTAGAAATCAATAGACAAATGATCGCAGTTAGAAATCAATAATAAATAAAAAAACTCCAAACGCGTGCTAATCTTTATTTTGAGATAAATAGATTTCAATTTCTCTTATTCCAAAGATAGATATATGGGTTCTCACATGGATCTATTATGCAATCACGTGCTAACACATGGGAACTTTTTCGGCAATATTCCATAACCAAATCGTAACTCATGGAATTTTTTTGTATGTGGTGATGCACTAGAAAAAGAATCTAAGAGCTAAGATTGCGTCACATAAGCAAAATGTGACCGGAGTTCCAATTTTCAACGTGTAATGCTTAGACAACCATGGAACTAATGTACTCAAAAATATGGTCCAAGTTGCAATACGATGATCCACCTCCGCTCACAGCTTCTTTTGCCATCTTGGCTGTTTGATCTGCCGATTCGATAAACTCATCTTTCCTCACAACCATCAGATCTCTAACCATCTTCTCGATTACAACTCGATCATGCACAAGTATCTTTCATATCGAGTCCAATCTTTCACACCTTGCTCACAAACCTACTATTAATTATCTGATCAGTATAGTAAGGCCAACAAATCATCGGCACTCTCACAACTACACTCTCAAAAGTCGAGTTCCAGCCGCTGTGTGTCTAGAACCCACCAATAGCACAATGGTTCAAGACCTCTTCCTGTGGAGCCCACCCAACCACGAAACCCCTTTCCTTAGTACCCTCTAAAATCTCTGCCAGAATTCGACTCGCCCCATCATTTCCGGCGACGGAGTCCGGCCTCAGAACCCATAAAAAATGTTGCCCGCTATTTACCAACCCGTACGAAAACTCCATGAGTTGGTCCCTTGATAAAACTGTAATGCTTCCGAAGCTCACGTAGATAACTGATTTTGCGGGTTTTCTGTCGAGCCATTCAATGCAAGATCGATCTTCTTTCCCATAAGCTACCGGAAGCCATCAACGGCAGCATGGTGGTGGTTTTTTGGTCCGATAGCCGGGATTTCAGGTGGGCGTGGAGGGGTCCGATTGTGAAGAGATTGGGCATTCGGGCCAAATGTGAGAGAGAACGGGTCCTTCTAAGTCTTCGAAGGTGTTGAGAATTACGGCTTGGGCTCGAGGGGTTTGTCGGGTCTCATTTTTGATTACTTGAAAACGTGGGTCGGATAATTCCTCGACCTGACAGAATCCGGGCAAGTCATGCCGCCGGAGAAACCCTACCATTCCGGGTACGCTTTTTACCTGTAGGTTCATTCCATTTCCAGTGGGAATTAAGATAAAAATGAGTTTATGCAAATTCCATTTTCATAGTCTATTTTAGCAAAATTTCATTTTCATGGTCAGAACAATGCAATACCAAACTATAGGATTCATCCTGATTCACATGAATCACACTCTCCTTTGACTTTAATTCGCACTTTTCTTGTCATTTCATTTTGTGGGGCGGTACAGGGACACCCAAACAAACATCTAAAAAGACATTTCGAATCTCAATCTCATATCTCCGATCAAATTTTTATGATCCGAACTGTTCAATGTGTGCAGAATGTGATTTTAAGGGTGGCTATGAGAAATTAACAAAAAAAATGACCAGAAAAGGCTTGATTTGAGCAGTTTTTTTTAAACCATTCAATAAAAAATTGTTCGAAACTGTTCGGATCAAGCCCTTCCCGGTCATTTTTTTTGCTGATTTCTTGCATGTACCCTTAAAATCACGTTCTGACGTGATTACATTGAGTTGCCCGGATCATCAAAATTTAATCGGGAACTATAAGGTGTTTTTTTTGTTATTCTCGGAACCGCCCCGTTTTGTTAATATATAAATCAATTATCAAAATCTGTCCAAGTAAGGCATTGATGTGGTATGTGAGCTAACATGCTACACGACTACTATAGCAACGGTGCTATGCTCACCACTCTATTGCACCGCTCAATATTTTACCGTCTATCTCGACAATCAATGGTTCTGATTTTAGTCCAAAACACCTTTTTTTAGGTGAAATTGAGAGCAGTGGAGAAACGGTGAATATTGAGCGGTGGGTGTAAACTTTCTCCTACTCTAGTAATATGTGTGGTTGTGAGGCTGTGGGGTGTGTTCCTTTCACACGTGACTAGGTGAGTATTTGTGCTGGGTCAGTGTGTGACTGATCGGCATTGGATAATCAAATCAGTTGAAAATGAAATACGTGCTATCACACACACGCAAAAAAAAAAAAAAAACTGTAAATATTTGAACCGTTTAAAATATATGAAAGGATGTTCTTTTGATAACTCAGGCGTCGAGCTAAAAGGTTTCAAACTTGATACCTTAAAAGCAACAAACTCCAAAGTCATCCACGAGTCAGGTATACCTTGGTCTTGTGTCTTTCCTTTTGCTTGTTGGATGATTTGGTTGAATAGAAACCAAAGACATTTTCATGACTCCAATCATGTTGATTCGGGACACATTCGTGCTAGACTATTTACTTTCCAGGATATTCTTGTCCGCGCAACGGAATGGTATTTTGTTTACTCACAGCCCTCTCGGATTACCAGGCCTAGACATATTCAGATGGGTTGGATTCCCCCTTCTCTAGGGAGATTCAAACTCAACTCTGATGGTGTCGTAAATAGCCGAGGAATCGCAGAAGCAGGTTGATGATGAGGTTTTTGGTCATCTCCAAAGGAGGGGTTCCTCAACTGTCCGTTCGACCTTCCAGCGGATGAAGTGGCTTTCGGCGTGCTTGATTAACAACCTGCAAAACAGACACGGTAAACTATGGGCACCGGCATGGCTGTCGCCATCGCCCTCTGATGCCTAAGTCAGTCGAGATATGAAGATATTGGACTGAGTATGAGTTTTGTATTGTTTGCCTTGCGTACCTTTGTGAGGTGGAGGTGTGATCTTTATATAGGCATTGATTGGAGGAATCCCTTGGGATCAGGACTCTTAAGTCTCATCCGCTCGTGGCTGGTATAGATAGGTGTTGGAGTGTCCTCCTCACCTTAGGACTCCCCTAATTCTTATCAGGTTTGAGGAGTCCCTTCACCTTTGGACTCTTGTACCTGCTTGTCAGGTTAAGAGTCCTTACGGTGCTGAGACCTCTTGGGCTCATCCGTACATAACAGGAATAGGTTGGTAATAGTGTTTTTCTCACCTAGGACTTCTTTGGTCCTTATCAGGTTTAGGAGTAATCCTCTCCTTACATTTACCAAGCTCAGCTACAGGTTTGTCATATTTACCAAGCTCACCTGGTGAGCTGAGCTCGGTATTTTTCTATGAGCTGACTTCCGTCCTTAGGCTAGTTTAATAGAGGCTAGCTCTTATTCTTATAGGCTAGATTTCATGCTCTTGGGACTCTAGCTTGTGCCTTTAAGGCTGTGCTCGTGAGCACTTTGATTTGGGCTGACCTTGGGATGACCTTAGCCCTTGGGTTGGCCCACTGAGCTCAGCTCTTCAAGGTAAGCTCCGTGTCACTAAGTCCCGTACATGGCCCCTCGTGTTGTGCTAGACTTCTTGGTCTAGGCTGACCTTTTGGGAGGTTATTTCCTACTTATCACAGGTGATATCATTTGCGACTGGAATGGCCAATGTATCAGAGGCTTTCAGCGCCATTTTGGCACAGTTTCAGCACTTGTGGATGAACTTTGGGTTTAAGGGACGGTTTACAGCTAGGGGTGGATTCAAACACCCAAAATTTGGACATTGAAGTGGATGCATTAGAAATTGTCAATCTGATGCAAGAGAATATTAGTGATGCCCATCCTTTGCCTAACTTGGTTTCTGATTGCAGGTTTCCTTTTCAGAAGTTCGCCTCAACGAACATCAAGCATGTTTTTCGTGAGGCAAATGATTGCGCGGACGGTTTGGCAAAAGATGCTCTCAGCAATGGTGTCGGCTTTATTAGCTTTAGTTCTATTCCTATTGTTATTGTATCTCGGTTTCTGAATGACTTTGTAGGGGTCTCGTACCCCATAACTCTATTTTAATTAATGTTAGTTTCCTTTTCACCAAAATAAGATAGTAAGTCTAATTAATTTTAAGGAAAATTTGAAAAATGTGACGATATTTACATGGTTTCAGCAGTAGAGATGCAGCATCATGCATGACTAAGTATTACCCCTCCTGTGGACTTTAAGATACTTGCAAGAATTCGCAAGGTGTGCGGATTCATAAATCCCAAGCAAGGTTCTTTGAAATTTTTGTTGTCTCCCCTATAGGTTGGAGCTAAGCCCAAGACCATCACTCTCTGGGCTGGGCTTAACCAACGAAGTGATGTACTCCGATCCAAGAACACAAATTTGGACTGGACACATGGTTCAAGAGTACCGCCACATCTCACACTGTACTCCGGATTACTTTACAAGCACACATTCATGTAAGGTCTACTTGGCTCTCCATGCCCTACAAGTTACCCGGGAAGAGATGTTCTCTCTTGTTTTATAATACAATAGCTGAGGAGCAGGCTCTCACCATGGTTTATCTAGTTACAGATGAGGAAATTAATAGTAATACCCTTTTCAGCATGAACCATAAGTAAGTGTATGGACCCTACAGAAATGTGTGGTTGTAATGTGGTCCAGAATACCACGTGACGGTACTTTTGGATTATTGAATAATTACTCTATATCTTAGGCCCTTTTATTTTGGAAAATTTGAAAAAATGCAAACTATTCTCAAAACAACATTGCCATGTGATACTCTTCCTACAAATAAAAGATCGCCACCGAATACTGCGGGGCATTTCCTTGTCTCCCCAACCACTGAACAAAAGTATCGATAGCTTATCGCAGTAATCTAAACGATTCATCTTGCAGGGCAATATCTCTAACGCAAAAATTTGTCTCAAAGGAGTAAATGGTTAGGAGTACCATGTAGGCAATGTCACGTAATACTCTGGGAGCACTAAATAATTACTCGGTCAGAAAATGGGTTGAAGTTACTTCGTCTCTGTTTTGTCCACAGCAATTTCTTATCCAAGTGAAAGACCAAAACCCAAGGAACACCAGCTAGTGTGGTTAGACTCTTAATCTTCCTCTCATGGGAGAGGTCGTAAGTTCGAGTTATCCTAAAGGAAGAACTCCACTCCACTCCAGTTGTAACTATTAGTAACAATTAATCCCTAACCACCTATCGTCTAAAAAAAAGAAAAGGCAAAAAAGAAAGACCAAAACCTCCCTAGTACTAGTCGTGCTTAATGATGGGTGCCAAATTTGACATTTCTACAATTCCCATGCGTCTATTGTAGCAGGTAGTTCTACCAAATTTCAAGTTTGGTAGACTGACTGGTGGTTCTCTGTTTATCGTCAATCCAATTGAACCATTACAACTTAAAATAACTCCAAAGATCTGTTTCTTGGATACAAAGAGTATACCACTTTCAGCCATGGGTGATCAAGAAACAGAGCTCCATCCCCACGTGCTCATCTTCCCCTACCCAGCACAGGGCCACGTTAACTCCATGCTCAAGCTGGCCGAGCTTCTCTGCCACGCCGGCATCCACGTCACCTTCCTCCTCACCGACGACTTCCACCGCCGCCTCCTCCGTCACAGCAAAGCCCCATCCCAGTTGGCCCGCTACTCCGGGTTCCGTTTCAAAACCATTCCGGACGGGTTGCCCGAAGACGACCCGGGTGCTAAAATCACGGAGCTGTTCCGATCGTTTAGAGCGATGGCAAAACCACTTCTCGTAGAATTGCTGAGGTCCGATCGGGAAAAGGATTCGGACTCAGGCAGGAAGCGGGTGTCTTGTATTATAGCCGACGGGATAATGGGTTTTGCCATTCATATTGCTGAAGAGATTGGGATCCCAGTCATTGTTTTCAGGACTACCGCAGCCTGTAACTTTTGGGCCTACTTTTGTGGCCCCAAGCTCATTGAAGCCGGTGAAATTCCCTTTCAAGGTAATCTCCTATTCGAAAAACTATTGATTTCTCCATAAGAGCTCTGCACTTGCGGAGCTCTTGTGGAGCGATGCTCAAGGTGTATATAATAACTTCTCCTAGAGATGCAACATTTCATAAAGTTTTGACCCTTGACAATCACATAATACTAATTAAGATCTCGGGGCCACCCAATAATTACTCATGAAATTTTGATAATTGTTATTTATGAAAGAAAACGTCCTCTATGCTTTCAAAAATATCAAAAGTCTGTCGAGCACCCCAGCAAAGTTGTCAATCTGGTCATTCATCTTGGCACGGACAGCTCGGATTAAATCTGAGCGCCTACAAATCTGAACGGTCTAATACTCGGTTAAGATTCTAGCCGTCGATTGCCGAGATGAACGATAGGTCGGCCGCTCTACGTCCGCTTTCCAGTATGGACAAATCAGATGAACTTGATCTACATGTGTTGTGTTTGTTTGTTTATTTGCAAGTCTCGTGTTTATATTACTATTTGTGAAAACTGGGAACGCAGGAAACAACATGGATGAACCTATAAAAGGCATTTCCGGTGCAGATGGTTTTCTTCGACGGCGAGACCTCCCAAGTTTCTATCGTGCTAGAGATAAAGATGATCATGATCTCTTGCAAATTGTTTTGCGAGAAACCCAGCAAACTACTCGAGTACGAGCTATGATATTCAACACGTTTGAAGAGTTAGAAGGACCCATTCTTGCTCAGGCACACTCTCTAGGTCCACAAATTTATGCCATAGGGCCACTCCATGCACACCTCAAGTTTAGACTTGCTTCACCGATTACTTCAAATAGTTTGTGGGAAGAAAATATGAGCTGTATGACATGGCTCGATACACAATCGCTAAAATCTGTTATCTATTTAAGTTTTGGAAGTAGTACAATGATGACAAAGGACCAACTAATGGAATTTTGGCATGGTCTGGTGAATAGTGGGAAACAATTCTTGTGGGTTATTCGACCAAATTCTGTGTTGGGCGAAGATTGGGAAAATCATTTGTCGACGGAGATTTTGGAAGCTACAAAAAAGAGAGGATTCATAGTTGGATGGGCTCCACAAGAAGAGGTCCTAGGTCACAAATCTATTGGCGGGTTCCTAACTCATAGTGGGTGGAACTCAACACTGGAGAGCATTGTTGCCGGCGTACCAATGATTTGTTGGCCATATTTCGCTGACCAACTAATCAATAGTAGGTTTGTGGAGGAGATATGGAAACTTGGAGTTGATATGAAAGATAGTTGTGATCGAGTTATAATAGAGAAGTTGATCAAAGATCTGATGGATGTGAAGAGAGAAGAGTTTCAACAATCATCTGATCGAATGGCAAAAATAGCTAAAAAAGCTGTTACTGAAGGTGGTTCATCTTATTGTAGTTTTGATCGTCTGATTAGAGATATAAGATTGATGGGTGGAGATTAAGGATAGGTTTGGATTAATAAGTCAAGTGACTTATTTTCTTTTCTGCATTAAATTTTTTTGCATTTATTTGTTTTGCATTAAATTTTTGTGACTTATTTATTCATCTCATCGGGAGGAATTGGAAAAGTAAAAAAATATGATCGAAACTCATAATTTGTTGAATAAAGATAAAAATAAGTCAATAAGACAATTTTTTTTTATACTTATTCTTGTCTTTTTGAAAAAAATTATGAGTTTCAATAAAAAAAATTTACTTTTCCGATTTCTCTTGCCGAGACGAATCAATCACAAAAGTTAGACGCAAAACTAACAAATGCGAAAAAAATTAAATGAAGACAAAAAATAAGTTACTATTCTACTTTTAAATCCAAATCAACACTAAGTATGTTCGGTTTGTAAGAAATTAAAATAATAAGTCTCATAATCAGGAATATTCAGAAACTGTGATATGGTTTACGTGGTTTCAGCTGTACGGGACCATCAATCATTCATGGTTTAGAATTTACCCCTCGAGTGGGCTTTAGAATAATTGCAAGAATTTTCCAGGTGTATGGAATCATAAATATAAAACTACGTTTTTACTTTAAAATTCATCTTTCGATTTGTTCGCTTTTTCGTAATTTGCATTTTGTATGTTGAGTGAGAAAAATAAGAGCAGCCATAATTTGTGGACAACGCTAGTTGTCTTCCCCTACAGTGTATATATAGACTGGAGCTAAGCCCAATACCAACAGTCTCTGGGCTGGGCTTAACCAATGATTCGGCCTAGACATCTAATAAATTGATTTCTTTGACGACCAGATTAGTTTTGGATAATGTAGCACGAGGTGCAGTTATAGTTAAAGGGCCATATGTATGGAGAATATGCAGTAGATGGTTTATTTAAGTAATTTATTGAATAAAAAACATGTACTAATGTTTGGTTTGTTTTTTTGTGAATATGAGTAGGTGGATATAAAATTAAAAAAAAAAAAGCATTTTGATATGAAGACAGATATATAATAAGATTAGGGAGGAGATGATGTTAGGATATTTGGTCTGAGGCGGATATACAATCTAGGATAAAATCCACAATCTCTATCAAAGTGGCAAACACCGGATACAAGTAATTCTGATATATTATTTGGTGATAACATATCTGTCCTCTATATTACGCTGACAAATAAGCCATATTTAAGTTAGTGTTTACGAAAAATGTCTTATGTTCGAATTAATAGAACGACATTGGCCTGCTGTTGCTATTTCAAATTGATCAATCACATATTAGGAGACCCATCAATGCCTATTGACATAATGAAACACATACGTTCGATTGTGAGGACAAATATACTTTGTTCCTACTACATGTTTGTTGTTTTCCTTGTCTACATTAAAAATGTGTCGAAAATAATGCCAGGGACACAACCAACGGGCAACAACAACAACCACATCGATTTGCCTATGTGGCACTGGCAATGGCGGATCTAGGAATTTCTTATAGGAGGGTCACCTCTTCAGAACTGTCTCTACACATTTAAAAGCTCTAAGCGAACTCGCATCAATTGTTATTATTCAATTCGAAAAAAAGTATATATACATATCACATATTTTTTCATGTTGGTATTGGTGTTATTAATTTTGAACTTGTAGAAAAACTAAACAAGATGTAAAATATTAAAGAAAATAAGCATTTCTGTACTTTTACGTGAAACGAGGACTTGTAATACTCCTTCCGTCACTTTTTAAGTATCCTGCTTCATAATTCCAACTTATTAAAAAGACATCATCATTACATCTTTCACATCAACTTTTTTCTTCACTTTCCCTTCTTACCCTCTATGAAAACATCATCATTACATTTTTACTCACTAACTTTTCGAAATGGAATATACTTTTATGGGCAAAATGAAAAATTCACCAACTTTTACTCAGTAACTTTTCAAAATGGAATATACTTCGTAATTCCAGTCTCGACACAGTAAAAATTTCGTTAAGAGTTTTTTTTTTTTAACAATTTACACTCAAAAATTGAGAATACCACTGGGATACTACAGCCAATGGTCTAGAATTTGGGCTATTTTATATATATATATATATATATATATATATATATAGTAATTTAGTTGACTTGGGGCCCTACTCGAGAGCCCTTTTTTCAGGGGTTTGTGCCTACATTGGATTCGCCCCTGAGCCGCACTACATGATCGGTAAAGAAAGAACAACAACTTTAATTGCAACCACCAATCATCCCATGTCCCGTAGGCGGGTGTGGTCTGTGTTGTGACCCGTTGTTGTGGCCCTAGCATTATTGGACGAAATGTGTGGCCGGTATGTGATCAAAATTATCACATGGTCCCTGTTTCATCCACTTGCACCAGTTTCTTATCCATTCCCACGCATCACTGCAAGTCTGCATCAGAGCTACTTGTATACATCCAGGCTTAACCATTTCAATCTTCAGTTTCAGTAACTCAAAAGATCCAATTTTTGGATCCGAAAAATACTTGAAGCTAGCGCCCATGGATGATCAAGAAACAGAGCTCCCACCTCCCCACGTGCTCATCTTCCCTTACCCGGCACAGGGCCACGTCAACCCCATGCTCAAGTTAGCCGAGCTCCTCTGCCACGCCGGCCTCCACGTCACCTTCCTACTCACCCACTTCACCCACCGCCGTCTCCTCCGCAACAGCACCGCCCTGATCTCGCGGTTAACCCGCTACTCCGGGTTCCGATTCGAAGCCATTCCGGACGGGTTGCCCGAAGACGACCTACGTTCGGGTGATAGAGTCATGGAGCTGTTCCGTTCGTTCAGAGTTACGGCAAAACCACTTCTCAGAGAACTGCTGGGATCCGATGGAGAGAGGGATTTGGGCTCGGGTCGAAAGCGGGCATCTTGCATCATAGCCGATGGGATATTGAGTTTCGCCATTAACGTGGGTGAAGAGGTTGGGATCCCGGTCATCATTTTCCGGA
Source organism: Rhododendron kiyosumense (assembly GCA_019656275.1). Lineage (NCBI taxonomy): Eukaryota > Viridiplantae > Streptophyta > Magnoliopsida > Ericales > Ericaceae > Rhododendron > Rhododendron kiyosumense. Next base: position 307,267 of record BPLS01000489.1, on the reverse strand, counting down.
CCACCAGCGCTTGTTCCTTTTGGGCCTTCTTTTGTGGCCCTAAACTCATTGAAGCCGGTGAAATTCCATTTCAAGGTAACTACTGTATGAAATTTGAAAAATCATTGATAATTTCCTGGTCACCGGCCGTCACAGAAAATACCAACTATCTGCGTAACTACACATCTACTATGTGTGGATCGTTTGCAATTACTACTACAGTATATATTAGTGTGAGACCCAATATAAACATGTGTTTGTGGAGGAATTGTGAGCCGCAAGCTGGCCCTGGCTCTCAGATTTCCGAGGCCCTAGCCAGGCAAAATTTGAAAATGGACCCTTTCGTTTTCCAGTAAATTTCTGTAATTAGTTGTTCAATGTATGAAACTAGCTAGCTTTGTTGACAATGTAGTTGTACCACCTCTTTAATACCTTAGATTGTGAGTTCAATCCTATAAAGCATCGTTTCAAAACCTTTTTTTATACAAGTTCCAAAATTGTTGTGTTAAAAATTGAAGGAGCCAAGGACCAAACTCGATCGCAATCCCATGCTCAAAACACGCGCACTTTACCATTGTGCTATATTAGACTAGTTGTAAAATAGCTTATATACATAATATTTAATATATTCAACTATTTGGGGGCCCAACTATTGGACCCAAAACCGGAGGCCCTAGGCTCTGGTGAGCCTATGCCCAATGCCTGGCCTGGGTAGTGAAATTTTGTTTTTGAAAGAAAACATCCACTAGTATTTTTTGATAAAATCGAAGTAAAATAATATAATCAGAAATTTTTTGATCTGCATTTTTTGGTTTGGTGTTTTTTCTTTTCAAGTCTCGTGCTTATAGCCTTATACTGTGAAAAACTACTGCCAAGGTAGGGAACAATATGGATGTAGCTATAAAATGCGTACCCGGTATGGATGGTTTTCTTCGACAGCGTGACCTCCCAAGTTTCTATCGCGTTAGAGACATTGCTAATCAGGACTTCCAAATACTTTTGAGTGAAACCCTACAAACTACTCGAGCACGAGCTTTGATACTCAACACGTTTGAAGATTTAGAAGGATCCGTACTTGCCCAGATACGTTCTCAATGTCCACAAGTTTATACCGTGGGGCCACTCCA
>BPLS01000489.1:276566-297967 GCA_019656275.1 Rhododendron kiyosumense | reverse complement strand
TATAAAACTTAAAACCTAAAATTTAATACAAAAAGCTTTGAAAGCTATCCAAACACAGCTTTGAATTTTTTTAATTTTTTTTAGCATTTCAAAATATGTAGAAATGTAAGAATCTGTATCCTAGAATTTTTGAAATTAAACACTCCAAACTGATTTTGAAAAGTTAGAATCTCAAAATCTGCAAAAAAATAATTTTTCGCAAACATGCACTATATGTAGCTTCACCAAAAACATGTGTTTGCATTGATTGAATCTTTAATTGCTTATATTACAATATTCTTGAAAGGTATGGCTTATGATTTCTAAATTAAATATCGTTAAGCTCGATTGCTGCATTAATCCTTATTGGGAATTTTTTTTTTTTTTTAAGTCATGTGTAGATTGTATGTCCAAATTAAGTTTTTCAATTTGGAAAAGAAATCATCTTCAACGAAATAAGACCAGAAAATAACGTCAGACTTTATTGTGGAAAAACTTTCGAAACGGAAATCAATGCTCTCTCCGAGTCTAATTGAATTGATTTGTTCAATGACGCTACGACAATCGCTCAATATCTTACCGTCCGCCTCGATAATGTAGAACGGTGAGATTGAGAATAGTGAAAAAAGCCATAAATATTAAGTAGTGGGTGTAGAATTTCAATTGTTACTGTGCTTAACATGCACAAAAAATGTACGTAACATTTTTATGGTACACCCAGGTGTACCAAAGCTTTCTCCTTAATTAAATTCCTTAGCATTGACCAACTGGCTTTAAACATTCTACTCTTCCATTAACGCAAACTAAAAAGTTTCAGATCCAAAAGAGAAAGGAAGCCTCTCTCTCTCCTCTCTCTCTCTCTCTCTCTAATGGAGGAACATCAAGTAGTACTCCCTCCTCCTCCTCCTCCTCATGTCCTCATCTTCCCATTCCCGGCTCAGAGCCACGTCAACTCCATGCTCAAGCTCGCCGAGCTCCTCTGCCACGCCGGCCTCCACGTCACCTTCCTCGTCACCCACTTCACCCACTGCCGCCTCCTCCGCCACAGCAACGTCCACTCCCATTTCACCCGCTACCCCGGGTTCCGGTTCGAGACCATCTCCGACGGGCTGCCCGAGGACGACCCCCATTCGGGCGAAAACATCGTGGACTTGCTCAAGTCCTTCGGGCTCATAGCGAAGCCTCTCCTCACGGACTTGCTGATATCCGACCGAGAAAAGAATGCGGACGGTGCTGCTACCGGTAGGAGGAAGATAACGTGCATCGTGGCCGACGGGTTGTCGAGTTTCACGATTGATGTTGCGGAAGAGATTGGGATCCCGGTGTTTTGCTTCCGGACGGCGAGTGCTTGCAACTTCTGGGCCTATTTTTGTGTCCCCAAACTCATTGAGAACGGGGAGCTTCCCTTCAAAGGTACTACATACGTTGACTATTTTTTGATTAACCCTTAACTTATTTATGTTGCTCCTAATTACGTATTATTATCTATTGGTTCACCGATTCAGAATCTAGAAAACCTAAGTTATAGTTAAATGCAGTCAGTTTATGCAAAAATGCCAGGAATTCATACACAATCTCTCACATGCATGTGGGACCCACATGCACTAGTATATGTAGACCCCACATGTATATGAGAAATTGTATTTAGATTATTGTATATATATCACATCCTGATCACATACATGTAGGTCTCACACATTTAATTTTGAGATGGGACCCACACTTATGTGAGACTAATGTGGTCGGGATGCGTCTGTAGCATTGTTCATCGTAAGTTAATACCTAGTTGAAGTAATTATGAAGTAATTAACAAGGGCTTTTTGCCATAAATTCAAAGAGAAAATAGAGGAGATAAAAGAGCCCAAGCCCATGTTGTGAAGCAGCGGCTCCAAGATTTTAGTTCAGTGACAAAAAATATAAATAATTTTTTGTATACAAAGATTTATATAAAAGAATTTTTTTTATTACGATTGAAAATAAATTGTGCTTAATTTTTATTTTTATTTTGAGTTATATTATCTGTATACTCACAAATTTAAGTGATTTTTGTTTTTACTTTTATTATTCATGAACAATTTAATACTGACAATATAAAAAAATCAAATTACATATAAAAATATATATAAAAATTTAGTGTATTTTTCGGGTGCATGGAGTCGCTTGAATCCCCTCGAACATAGTTATAAATCGGTGTCGCCGCCCCTGGTGAGAGAGAGAGAGAGAGAGAGAGAGAGAGAGAGAGAGTTACTACTGGAAAAATGATCCAGTACTACTCCCTCTATGGTTGAGGTCAGATCTTATTATTTTATGATTAGTCAAAATATTGATCAACAAAACACCATTTAAGTCTAATCGTAGCTGTAATTGTCTTTTTCATTGAGTCAGTTGACCCCACTCTTCTCTATATACTACAGTATATAATGTAAGCGTTTTGGGTGACGTGAACAATAAACTATATCCAATACAAAGAAATGCTCGCCTAACCTTCTCAAAAGCGGAAGAAACCTTACCCCATTACATTTCGTAAGATTCAGTAGAATAAGTGAAATAGATGTTGATGTCACCGTCAATCAGCACGACGCCATGAACCCCACCCCATCTTCTATTATCTATTGAGAGGGTAAAACAAAATTACAGCCGACCGGCCCGACCCTATCTGTCTCTCTTTAGAGGTCTCATTGGTTAAAGAGCTGCATGCATATGTCATGGGCAGTTTACTAGGAACATAAAATAAAAATTTTCTTTAGTTTGATAATACAAAGTACAGTACAGCTCTTGCGTGCTCCCAATTGCAAGAATTCAATGACCAAGGCAGCATTGTCCAACAATGAAAAGGTTATTTTAGCTTACATATCCGTTGAAGCAAGAATTTTTATTGCACTGTCGGTCCCGTTCGATCTGCTAAGATTCTTATTTTTTAGATAGTTATTTTTTATTTTACGAAACAGATTATTTTCTCACAATACTCTTCAAATAAGGTTATTTTAGTTATTTTTGAAAGTCTAGTTTTGCTACGATTTAGTGCACTCTAATAGATACTTTAATTTAAAACTTTTGCTACGAGTATATAATTTGTGCTTGAAGGTTTGCTTTTTCTATATGTAAAATTTGAGAGAAAGAAACACATTTGAAGGGTGATACCGATGAGAGTAACAAATTAAATGCAACAAAACTCTCAAAATGCTTTTTCTCTTAGAGAGATGTCTTTGGCATGCAAAATAAGTTGTTGATCTCTGTCTATTTATTTTTCCACTTATTTGTAACGTGCAAAATGTAAACGAACTGCAGGAAAAAATCTTGATGTACTTGTAACAAGCATTCCCGGCATGGATGGTTTCCTGCGACGTCGTGACCTCCCAAGTTTCTGTCGCGTGGGGGACGTGACTCACCCCGACTTCCAGTTGTTTGTGAATGAAACGTTGAAATCCTCTCGAGCGCAAGGTCTGATACTCAACACGTTAGAAGAGCTAGAAGGACCCATACTAGCTCAGACGCGCTCTCAATTTCCGAAAATTTACACCATCGGACCGCTCCAGACGCATCTCAAGAGTAGACTCAAAGTACCGATTTGTTCTAATAGTTTATGGGAAGAAGACATGAGTTGCATAACGTGGCTCAACGCGCAGCCCTTAAGATCTGTGGTCTACGTAAGCTTCGGAAGTCTTACCATGGTGACAAAAGACCAGTTGATAGAGTTTTGGCATGGTCTGATAAATAGTGGGAAGCAATTCTTGTGGGTCATTCGGCCAAATTCCGTGCTAGGAAAAAATGGAGAAACTCAAATTCTGACAGAGCTCTTGCAAGGTACAAGGGAAAGAGGATATATCGTTGATTGGGCACCACAAGAGATCGTCTTGGCTCACCAGGCCATTGGTGGATTTTTAACCCACAGCGGATGGAATTCAATTCTTGAAAGTGTTGTAGCAGGGGTGCCGATGATCTGTTGGCCCTATCATGGAGACCAACAGATCAATAGTAGATTTGTGGGCGAGATATGGAAACTTGGACTGGACATGAAAGACACATGTGATCGACACATCATTGAGAAGATGGTAAGAAAGTTGATGGACGAGATGAGAGAAGAGTTCAAGCAATCAACAGATTTGATGGCGAAATTGGCTAAAAATGCTGTTAGTGAAGGTGGATCGTCGTATTCTAGTTTGGACGGTCTTATCGATGACATAAGACTAATGTGTGTGGACTAATGAGTACATACTTTACTGCCTACACTTAACTTTACCTGTGCTAAGTCGGAAGTTCACTCTCGTTGGATCGAGCTCCTACGCCTACCAAGTCAAGGAGTTCAACTCTTATCAACCCCTAATTTCCTCCTCTTAGAATAGAATAGACGTAGAATTTGTCTTGTCAAAAAACTTTACCCGTGTACGTAGTTTGGTGCATGTCCTCTCGCAGTAGGAAAACAACACACACTTCTAGTTGTGGATCGAAAGTGCACAGTTACACTGATCATTAGCAATTGTCTAAAAATGACCACAATACTAATTAAAATAGCCTCTTGTTCTTCTTTTTTCTCCTTCTCTGTTAATACAGTCTGAAAGCTGATTACATCGTATCCCTGGGTTTGAGTCCTGAAGGTGTGGTCGAGGGTTCGATCGATCGGCCCTTAGATATATGACCCTTCCAAATATATATACTTTAATTTGTTCTGGATTCACAGATCTCGAATCTCTTGAATTTATCATTGATCATTTATTAAGTGAGTTTTTTTATTCATTCAAGTTGAATATTAAACGGTAGATTGGACAGTTTAAGAATCTGTTAAGAACTTGCTGTAGTTTGATTCCGATACAAAAATTGTTAAACCCACTTGCCCAATCATCAGTTTCAATAATTCGAATATGTTCTTTTTTAATTGGAAAAATATGTTCTTGCTCAGTTTAATATTTACTCAAACGATCCCACCATGTCATAAAATATTACCTTTTTCGTCCAATCATATAGTATGTTTTAATTTTTTTTTAGAGAGTCGTGTTGTTTTGAATTAAAAAAAAAATGGATGCGGCTTTTCTGCCGTTTAGCCGAGACCATGCAGTCCGGCCATTTTCAAGTTCCTTCAAGATCCAAATCGATCATTCATAGTGTAGAGCTCGTCGAGTAGAATAGACCAGTAAAATATAAATTTAACTGGATACCGACTAATATTTGATCGGTCCACATAAATTCTGGAAAACGAGCTGGGCACATTACAACTTGAAAGCTCAATATTTTTTTCCAAACTTTATGTGCACCAATTAGATATTAGTCGATATCTGCTTAATTTGATACTTTGTGTGACTATTTTACTCGACGAGCTCTACAACAGAAACGGTTTATATCATCAAAGTGACTTCAAAATGCATTCAAAAATGACTAGACTGCACGGGGTGCAATTCATGGCAAGCATAAAAGCTGCCTCCTTAAAAAATATATCCTCTTATGTGAAGTTGTGTTGTTTTGAATTGAAAAAAAAATTTACCCTGGGCATATATAATCTTTTGACGTTCTTCGCAATCAGTTTAAAGACCTAATTGAGATCTTCATATTGATCTAAAAATTTAATAAAACTATGCATGCACGAAGTGCTTTATTATGCAAAAATGACCTTCAAAAATAATAAGTAATACAGGACGGGGGAAGTATTTCAATTTTGCGGGATTGGCAATCAAGGAGTTGACACCTTTTTACAAGCGAAACGGCATAAGAACACAAATTTATTTACTAAGAGAACCTTGAAATATGACAGAAACCTTATTAGATACTACAAGAACAAACTAGCTAGAGTACTGATACAACTCTAGCAAGAGTAATACACATAGTACAAGTTGGTGGTTTGTGTCATATCCAGGAGGGCATCCCTTGTGTGGTCTTCAATCGTCAAGGTAAGGTATAACCTGCAACACAGAATTCCAAGGTTTTTTGTTAGGGCAAATGATAACAGAATCAAGGTTGAGAAACTTACTAAAACTGCGAAGTAGTTATCGACTACTTGTTACTGATGAGTTGTTAGTTTGAATCACAATCTTAAACTGGGAGCCGAAATTCTGTAGGGCGGCTGACCCGGCTGTCCATTTTGATGCCAACGGTTAGGATATAATCTGAGCTCCTATCCGAGCTGTCCATTACTCGGATTGTCCTAAATTTAATTACCAAAACGACCCCCTCTTTATATTTCTTAATTTATTTGTGCACGGCAGCTCTAGACAACATAGAAGGGTATTTCAGTAATTTAACCTCATAACACCGATAAAAAATGAATTTCGAGAAAGGCAGAGTGAAAACGGAGTTCCCCTTAAACTTTTCCTCCATTTAATCCCTTTTAGCATTAGGATTGGACTACTCTTGAGTAACTATTTCGGACAGTCCAACATTTTCTTGAAGAGACACTTGTGTGATTAACTCTTACAACTATTCGGGGTGGTTATCGGAGAGGATCCACTTCTTTAGTATTAGTGTGGAAATTTCACATTTTTTACTCGTTATTAACGTAGAAACTTTGCGGCCGGTTCATTATTAAAGTGGAATTAGTCTCGTCGTGCACGTAATTAGTTGTCTGGACATTCTGAATTTATAAAAGTATATATGCACTAATTACCTCCACACTTGTACCCAATGGGACGATCAGCGAGGTTGCAACGCTTGGGAATAGTTATGGCAGTTTCAGGCTTAATTCCAGACATTTTGGCAGTATTTGAAAGCATAACAGCACAGAGGCAACTAGGATTCTGCCCCATCTTCTTCACTTGAGCGCAGCAGCCACTCGACGGAGTGGCCGAGTCGTCGGTCGCCGCCGACGCGCAAGGTGCCAATTTCATGGCTTCGCTATCCGGAGAAGATTTTCCGCACTCACCAGCCCCATTTGCTACCCCATTGAAGCAGGCAATGCCCACAAACAGAGCAAAAGCCACAACCCAAATGCACTTCATGATGTTTTTGAGGGCTTTTTTTTGTTATACTACTTCAGTGGATTGTGTAAAGAAGGTTGGGTTTTGTCGGTTTTTATAGTTGAAAAAAGAGTGGGAACACAAGATAGAAAGGGGGGGCAGTGGGGGGAGCACTAGAGGGAAATTTAAATTGTTTTATGTTAGTAGCACTTAAATGAGAGGAGTTTGAGGATGATCTTATCTTAGCTATGCCAAATGTCGGCTATAATTAATCAGTTAATCATCATTGCGTGTTCGTTTTCTACCATCTTTTCCACTATCTCTCTTAGGTTCCGTTTGTTTGGACGTAAAATGTTTTTGGGTAGAATATTTTACCGATTTTCCGCTGTTTGGCTGATAGAAAGAGGAGGAAAATATTTTTCGGGTAAAATATTTTGCATGAAAGGGGTGAAAATGTTTTACTCTTTTTTTCTCGGCAAGTTGTTTTTGTTTTTGGTGCCCGATGGTCTTACTCCGCGTATCTCATCCCCCTTCTCAAAACAGGTGTACCCATCCCCTTCTCCCATATGTGATTCAATCGAAATAAATAACTCGTTCAAAAGAGTCCATGAGTAGCGCTACAAATTAGATTTCCTCAGGGACCATGTCTCTCTTCATCTAATTTTTTTTCTTCATATTTCCTTTGTTAACATTACGGTTGTGTTTCAATCTCGGTGCTTGGGCGCTTCCATACGTGTGCAATACCTACAAGAAGGAAAGTTATTCTTCCCTACCATTTGAGGAATTTTTCAGTGCCGTAAGGGTACCACGTGGTGCCGCTCGACGTATTGGGGCCGTCCAAAAGTTTTTTAACAAAGGTATTATTGGTGCAATATTTGCAGAGCCATTTGAGTGGAAAATCATTTTGACAACCAAACGACGGAAAACCATTGTTTTGAAAAATATTTTTCATGTGCCAACCAAATACCGGAAAATAAAAGTTGAAAATTTGTTTTTTGGGAAAATATTTTAAATCAAAACAAACGGAGCCTTAAATTCAATTGGTGTTAGGGAGGATTTTAATAAAAATAAATAAATAATTATGGGATTCGCTATCGCTCCTACAAGTCTATTTTCAGAAAAGTCGCAAGGAATAATATTGTGTAATCAAATTCATGGGGCACTTCAAACCCAACATTTGTAACACCAATTTCCAGTGAAACTCATCTTTTTCTTTATATTAGTAATTCTTTGTCTTAACTTGATTACAATGGGATTGCTTCGGATTAGTTTTTTTTTAATCTTTTTTCAATTGTTTCCGTAAGATACACACAATTTTGAGAAGCTTTTTGTCACCTCATATGAGTTGGTCATATCTCTCTTGAGCAGAGGGCCGGCCCTAGGTATAGATCCAGGTCCATCAGGCGATTGACTAGGACCTTCAGTTTTTGACCTAATAATGGAGCTCCCAAATAGTAGAATACGTTAAATATTATGCATGCATACAATATTATAACAAGTCTAAAGAAGCACCAGTGGCAAGTGTACGTGCGTTTAGAGCATGAGGTGTGGGTTCCTTTCCTTCCCCTTTCAATTTTTAAGCATCAATTTTATAACCTTTACAAAGAAAAGGTTGTGAAACGCCACTTGTGAAGTTTGTACTCGCAATTACCTGGGGCTCTAAAGTGGCAGCTACAACCACGCTGTCAAACTTTAATTTATTTCATATATCAAAAAACTAATTAATATACTAGAAATGAGAGGCCTCATTTTCAACCACCGTCTACTACCTCAGAAATCTCAGGATTGGGCTTGCTCTTGAGCTCTCCTCCAACTAGGATTTTGCAAGAGCGGGTGCAGGGGTGGCCACCACCTCCCACCTCTTTTTCCCTTTCCTTCCCTTCTCTCCTCGATACCGCCTACGTTGCACTCTCCCTTGAAGGATCTCTGCTCTCTTTACCATTCCTTAATTACGTCCCAAGAACGTACTTGTAGTGGGGCAACTTGGCAAGCACCAAGGGGAGATTTTATTGTTTGTGTTGCAGCACTTGCTCCATTAACGAAGGGGTAGGGGTATACGTGGCCATTTTAGGCCAATCAACACTCACACGCCTGCTAAAGCAATCACTCTGTCTTGAATTCTTTATATAATACGGAGTAATAATGAGATGAGATGAGAGAGTTCCGTCACCTCAAACCTTGAAGTAATTTACGAAATAACCCCATTACCTAACTTCAAACAAGATGACAACTTGCTTACGATGAGCCCAATTGTTCTCTTGTTTAATTTGTAGAAACCAAAAATGGAAAGGTTGTCACTAGCACGATGGCAAGGTGTTTTGCTTTTTTGGTTTACTCAAATGTCCATGCCACTTTACGGCGTTTACGCGTTCATTGGCTAATTCTAACAGACTAATTCAGGATGGTGCTATTTGTTGGTAGGACTAGTGGGAAGTTTGTGCACAACGGTTGTTGTGCACCAAAATGAGACCAACCTCGGGTCACTTGGTTTGATCCAATTTTTTTACTTGTTATTAAGTAACTCGTGTAAAAATCTAATCAATCGGATATGCATGGTTGTTCAATCGAAGCACATCTTTCTTCCAATTGAATCTCATCAAAATCTTTACAACGAGTTAAATTTTTATCTATCACATGTGCCCTGATCATGTACCCATCAATTCTCAATCATCCTAATTTTTATCTTGGACAATCAACCCTGCTAGAATAATATTAGGAATATTATGTAACCAAATATTTTAGGTTTTATTATTATTGTATTTCCTGCTCGAGAGATGGCTTTCCCCTCTATTTAGGCTCTGGTTGTGTTGAGGGCTTGCTTACTCGAAAACTCAGTGACTTGCAGCATATTGCTGTGATTGCTCCCATTACTGACTTGAAAATGTTGGAGGTTCTTTGGTCACTAAAGTCCAACAAGGCCCCTAGGGCCGGCCATCAACCCAGCAAGAGACCTCTCCCCAAATTCAGATTGCTGTTCAAGTTAATGAAAGTTTTTTCATTCTAAAAAAACCTATGAAAAAGGGAATTGCACTTTGTAGGATACACTATATTTCTTTTCAACAACTGTTTCAATTTGTTTGGAGCATTCGGATTAGGTTTCAAGATATTCATTGGGCAGCGACATGTGTCGCTTTTCTGATTTGGAATTTAATATTTCCATCAAAAAATTGAAAGTGTTACCAAATGAAAAGTCCACATACGCAGCGTAGATTGAAAGTGTCGGCCCAAGGTATTTGGATGCCCAAAGCCTATTCTAAGAATAGTGCCCTAAATACTTGACAATTTTTATGGGAAAAAAAAAAAGAGTGAGAAGGCCAAAACTATAGCATTAAATCTACTTTGCCAATTAAGCCTTTGCTCTATCGATGTGCGACAAACAAGTTGTAAAACAAAGTCTCCCACCTATAATCTCACATCGCTAGTTGAAGGAAATAATGAAGGCAAAGAATCTTTTATAAGTAGAAAGTCCTACTACCTCAATATTAATGCTCAAGAGACTAGGCCTTGTTTATGAAACTTGGACTGAACATTTCCTAAAAATAGTCCAACCCAACCCAACCCAAATACTAAAAAAAAATTGGGGTGTCCCAAAAATTGGGCATCTTGGGGATGCCCAAGGCCTAGGCCTTGTGGGCCTTGTGCCTGGCCAGCTGTGCATATGCCCACCCCTCTCTTTTACCGCTCTCCCATCACACTAAAAAATTCTTCGAGGGAAGAGTTTGTTTAAAATCCGAACAATTGATTACTAAGACGGATGATAAGATTAAGAGAGCAATGAAATTGAGCAGTAAGCGTAGTAATACTGGTTACTAAATGAAGACAATAGCAATTATTGGACGGACCAAAAGTAAAGGAGCCAAGTTTAAGACGTCAAAAGCGAAAAGTTGGGGGAAAAGAAAAGGAGGCAACGGCTATTGTTGATTTGTTGGACGGACCAAAAGTAACGGAGCCAAGTTTAAGACGTCAAAAGCGTAAGTTGGGGGAAAAGAAAAGGTGGAACGCCGTTGCCGGGGATCGAACCCGGGTCACCCGCGTGACAGGCGGGAATACTTACCACTATACTACAACGACTTCGTTGCTCCTTGAATGCTCCTATTTCTATATAAATAGAGAGAGAGAGAGAGAGAGAGAGAGAGAGAGAGAGAGAGAGGCGATAATGCATAGGGCCATGTTTTAGAGAAGGAATTTTAGAGAGAGTCGATCATGATGCGATAGACCTCGAGGGCGCCACCATAGCCGAGTTGCATTGAGGACGGGATTAGAAGTTTGACAATTTTCAATTTTTCCTTGCATGGGGTTTTTGCCTTTAGTCACATAATCTCACTCGGATACTCTGCTTCCGCTCTCAACCCTCGCTCTACACTCGAATTTTGGTAGTTCGGGATGTTATTGAAAGACGTTTTCCTACTCTCGCTCCTACTCACACGTATGGGCATAATGATACTTGGGTTTTGTCCCCCTTACAAAATCAAATTTCAAAGGAATGTGTTTTATGCTTTAATCTGATTAGGAATGAAAATCTCATGATGCATACTCTATTTCGTTATAATGTCTGCAGGAGCAGCTGAACAATGATTTTCTGTATTTGTTAGTTCTACTTCATTCAATACAAACATATGAACATAAGTCTTAAAAGACAACAGGAAATAACAACCTTTGCTCAATTCCTACGTAGTAGGAGCAACATAGATCATTGTCAATTACCAGAAAGAACTTATCTATGATAATTTTTACCTCTCTCTCTCTCTCTCTCTCTCTCTCCACAACATGCCATTCTAAAGAAGCAGGCAATTCATGAACACTTCCGTTTGGAACTGAGCCTAACCCTGCTGTTGGATTTCCACAGTTCTTCACTTAACTTCACCACCAAGATAATTTGTCAGTGCTCTTTTCACCCCAAAACCACGACGGGGAGGCTTGATGCAATTGCCACTCAGGGACGGAGTTCTCTCCCCCCTGCCAGGGCTAACCAGGGGTAGTGCAGGGAAGAACTTGGATGGGGTAAAAGCAGTTTTACGAGGAGTGGCAGAGATGGACACTGAATATGGGACTGGAATTCTCTTGTGAGCAATCATGTTGGCTGTAGCAAGCTTATGAGAATGCCTTGTTAGGTCATCTACGTATAAGAGGTCATCGATACGTGCCACAATGTTAAATGCCAAGCTTTCCAAGACTCTTGAGTAGCTCTCCAGAATTGATTTACCAACATCCTGAAAAGACAATTCAAAAACTACGTTCACGCTAATGATAATACGATATAGAGGCGAAAGAACAACGCTAGGATTTGGATCCCGGGTTTATGTACGGTAGCTAAAGAACAGGAAGGGGAGAAGACTGGGAAAAGTTGGATATTGTTGAATACTCTTTACATTCCTTTTTCTCTTTCTACAAATTCCTTCACAAATCCAAAGATCCAAACAGTCTAGAAGAAAAACCTTGTACACTGTATCATGCTAAGGATATAGAAAACCATGTTCAAGCCAATGATATGAAGGCGAAACATGAAAGAATGGCAGGATGGTTGTGCTTGGATGCTGAGATTAGTGGAGGGATTTGTGAAGGGAAAATAAAATAAAATGTGACTTCGGAAGCTTATTTTTCTGTTATTTTCCTTTGCTTTTCCTTCATCCAAGATCCAAACGAAGCTAAAAGAACAAAATATTTCAGGGTACGGGAATTGTACCTTGTTGCACTGAATCTTGCTAGTATCCAAAGTAGTCTGTGTTAGACCAGGGAACCGCTGTTTCAGGCAAAGGAGGAGGCTTTCAGCTCTTGCTACAACCAATCCCCTCTTATCTCCATCAATCATTAGTTCCTTCACCATCTCCCAAGAAGATTTTGCAGCAGAGCGGTTCATGTTACTGATGAGTTTTGAGTGGAGTCGTCTACGCCAAATGTATATGGATGCCTCCACACGGTCTGCAATCTCCAGAGCAATATGTTCCGTAGAAAGGTCAAGGCAATCAAGCAAGCACTCTGAGGAAAACTGATCTGAAGTGATGTATCGGTATGTAAAGTCCCCTAAACAAGCTCTCCCATTCTAACATCAAGAGGAAGAAATCAATGTAAGATTCCTTTGTGTATTGCTGGATTCAACATGAAAGTATCATGCAAATTTCTGAAACAGATCTAAATGGTGTTTGTCAAAGGTTTTGAGAAGCAGTTTTTGGATTCTAGAGCTTCGAAATCTGTGTGTTTTCCACCACTTCTGCTCCTGGTTGAGAGCAACAATTTTGGTGCTTTTGGATTGTGATTTTAAAAATCGGCTTTTACCAACCAAAAAGTTTTGACAAGCGAACATTTTTTGGGCACCAAAAGCCCTTCACACAATCTCTGGAAAGCTCAAGTACAATCTGCATTGATCATAACATGAGATAAAATATAGAGAATGTTTATGGAATTCAAACCTTTGGAAGTGATTCCAAGTATGATTCTGGGACTTCCATTTCAGCTAAAGCCATATCGTTGATAGCCATAGCAGCTTTGAGTATTTGACTTGCACATTCGCGCTTGTGATTTAACTGCTTCCTTGTGCAGTCAGGGAGGCCTCCATGAGGGACACGTGGCACCGGAAGCCACCATTTCTCCTTGTGCCGCTGAATGGGCTTCCTAAACGAGGCTGAGCCATCTGCATCTGGAGCTACAATCCCTTGATCGATGTACCAAAACTCCGTTTTGCTAAAACTATCTAGTATCTCCTGTTATACAAAGGCTTTTTACTTTCAGAAGGATTTTCAAAATTGAGTAGTTGATAAAGTACAATGTAATGCTTGATCTTACAAGGAGCATGTTGTCTAGTTTACGGAGAGCAGGGAGATTGATGAAAATATCTGACCGCGGCTTGCAGGTCATGACCTGAGGAGCAAATGCAAAAACAAAATCAAGAAGCCAGTAGTCATGGTATGATTTCCACAGAGCCAACTTCTTTAACTAATTTTTCCCAACAGGGTACTTGCCATTTAGCTTGGATTCTCTCCATTTCGTAGAATCAATGTTTGTTTATAAAGAACAACAGCGTCTAATCTTTTATCTCAAATTCAAAAATGGTTGAGAAAGGAAAACACATTATGACATGAGAATATGTAGACCGTTGATTTCTGGTCTTAACTATATGTCACTACCTTAAGCAGTCAAATGAAGAGAATCAAAATCCATGATCATGATAGTAAATTATTTAACCAGATGTCCTAGCAACATTGTTCGTTAAGGTGATCTAATTCTAACATTAGCAAACTTTAGATGAATGGCTAACTTCTTACGTAGGTGTTTGGCAACCTAATTTTTGGCTTTTGATTTTCAACTTTTTGGCTTTTTGGTTTTTTGGATTATGGGCAGAATGTATTTTGGGTATGATAGGAGTGTTTGGAGGATTTATGTAGAATGTATTTTGAAACTGTAGTAGTGTTTGGTAGATGATTGTTGAGAATGAATTATGAGTTGCATTTTTACCATATTGCCCTTTTTCTTCTTATAACAGTCAGTTACGTTTTTTTGTTTAATTTTTTTTTAACTTTGTTGTTGAATAGTTTTTATGGACTGTTTATTGAAGTCTATTACTATTCTAAAGTAATATTTTGTTTTTTTCTTTTTCTTTTTCTTTTTTTTTTGTATTTTTCAGATCCGTTGTTTGCCTTTGGCCGTTATATTATTGTGTTAACATAATTATTTTTGATATGTAATTTTTTTCCTTTTTTTTTAATTTAAGGAAGACATTTGGTATTTTTAATTTTGATAAAATGACGGGAGTATTAGGGGTATTTTCGTAATAAAAACTAAGAATCCGAAAATGAGAATCCCAAAAGCTCCTCCAACCCAGATTTTGGTTTTTGGCTCCTAAACCCATAATCCGAAAATCTATTCTCTCAAAATCTATTTTCAAAATCTGTTGCCAAACACCCAAAATCCGAAAATGGGAATCCAAAAATCTAGTTGCCAAACACCCCTAAAAATTTTGCCAACTAAACACTTCAACCGGCAAGATAGTTATCTAAATGCTTAGAGGTGCGGTTGAAATCTAGTTGGAGTTTAATATCGCATTTATTTCGGGCTAATCAAGTTGCACAATAAGCATATATCAGAATGTTAGACTGTTAAGTATACACTTACCTCAAGCGTTCTTCCATCAGGAAATGTTTGCCAAGAAGGTCTTAACTCAACAATGTGGTTGGTAACGCAAACAAGCCATTCCATCTCTCTCCGCCACAAAGATTTTTTTTCGGAGGGCAAAGGTTCCAATCTCCAAAGTTGCCCGAATACAGTAGCTACAATTATGGTACAAATACAGTGATAAAGCATAAGCAGAAGACCAAAACGAAGGAATCGCAACAGCTAGACTATCGGTCTCAATTTCATTAAGTGATCAAAAACAAAAAGTGTCAATTTCACTATAAACCAAGTTCAGAGAGAGAGAGAGAGAGAGAGAGAGAGTCGTACCACATAGATTAGTGATGGCATTTGAAATGGCCAGTGACGTGGAAACGCCTCCGCCACTCCCTGACATGTCTTCACCAAGCAACAATTTTGCAAACCTCTCCTTCATCATGTCAACTTCTACTCAATTCAAGTAAGGAGAAGGTCAAATGACAAAAAAAAAAAAAAAAAAAACCACAGCTTGAAATCTATCAAGTTTAATAAATTGGATTGATGTGTATCTGTGTGTGAATCAGAAAAATGAAAATTGAAAACTCTAGCGAAAAGGGTAACCTCATTAATTCTGTCTGGTTTAATCCATGAATCAAACGAGGTCTAAGAGTATCTCCATGGTAGCCAATTTGATTGCCAAAGCTGGTATAATTTAGTTGGATATCTAGAAAATTCAACTCCTATAGCTTGTTACATCCATTTTCAAATTGTAGATCTGCCAAAGCTAGTATAATTTTATTCTCTTTTCCTTCCTTTTTGGGCAACCAGACGGGTTTTAAAAGCAAAAACCACAAAGGCTAACCTGAAATTTCAGAACCGATTTTCTTCATCTTCGCGTCATCCAAATGTGTCTTCTTTTCGCCTTCGGAAGCCGGGCATTTTCGCACACGGGATTTGCGAATAGGCCAGCCAAAAGGATCCGGCGAAGAACACTCCTTGCCCTTGGCCTCGTCCGCCGAAGAATCCGAGCTCGATTGACGTGAACTGGTGCTGCTATCAGTAACCAATTCGGTACTCGAACAAATTCCTGGGAAAAATTCGAACTCGTCTGAGTTCCTCTTACTCTTCTCAGCTGAGGTTTCCATGTTGTGCTTCAGATCAATTATCCTGGATAGTCAAGCAGGTTTCTCGAGAAAATCTGGTTGAAACGAAAAGAACTGGGAAAGTAAAAGAGGATAGTTGTGTATATTAGCTGAAGATTCTGGTTTGTTTCAGACGGGGGAGATAAAACTGCTGAGCTTGTGATTTTTGGGACTTGGGTTTGCATTATCATCATCCATTGAGGACTAACTCCGGAAAACAACTTTGGTAGAGAGAGAGAGAGAGAGAGAGATTCTTGATCACACAACGCTGTCTTTCTCTCTCTAATAAATTGCCAATTGAGGAGTGCCAACGTCGTCTTTCCCTCTCTTTGATTTTAAGCCGATTCAAATTCCTCCGGGAAAAACGGGTATGTTCAAAAAATAACATAGAATATGGTAGCGTAATCTAGCCGTAGGGAAGACGTGTATATATAAAAACATTCGCGCTACACAATTCACCACTTTAGATGCCATCGAAACATGGTACTATTAACTAATACTCCTGTAGTTAATACCTACGGATTTGTCTCGATTTGGAATGGGTCTCGACTACGAGGAAAAAAAATTTAACGGTGAAGTCGTGAATAGTTGTTTACGGAGCCAATTACAACGGTTCGGATGTTAATGAAACTTTTTTGGAAGAGAGTTAAAACTTTTTTCCGGAAAAATTTTATTTCAATCCGGACCGTTGTTGCTGTAAATAAACGACTAAACGACTGAGTCGTGAATAAGTTTCTCTCTTTGATTATTGGATGGGGTGTGGAAAACGGTACATGAGATACCAAAAAATGATGCTAAAAAACAATGGAGACGTAACTTGGAGTCGGAGTCAAACACAAGACTTGCGTTTACGGATTTTCCAATTTGACCCAAAAATAAGAGAGATTTGCAATTATAACGATTCACACAATCCAAGAGACGTATTTTTTTTTTAATTTGTGAATGGCGAGGATAACAGTAGCAATACTGGTGAGATCATCACTAATGCCCCCTTCCCCACCGCGCCCAGGGAAGTCCATTACCAAAGTATGAGATTAGTTCAATTTCTACTAGTAGTAAATTACGATTAATTGCTCCATTCAATTGGTTCACTGAAACCGCTGGCCCCCTTGTCCACCAAAACCCTAGCTCATGGCTCCCTATCATACCCCCATTTCTTTTGCCAGAGATCGTTCCACTAACAACTTTTTTTCACTTAAAAGTGGTGTTTATTCAAAATATTTGAGTAAGAGAAAAAAAAATTTACTTTTCCGATTCGTCTCGTTATCATGAATTCAAAAAAATTTGGCGCAAGACTAACAAACAATAAAAAAAATTCAAATAAGGACAAACCAAAAAAGTGAAAAAAGTTGTTGGTGGAACGGGCTGCTCCGTACTGAAAAATTAATTGTGGTAGTTTTTCTAGTACAATTTAAGGAAATCAATTCAACTGGTGCATACCGTTGATGATTGGTGATACTTCAACTAAACTATGACCCACATTGTTGAATTTTGCATTTGTGGGAATTAAAAGAAGAACTAGAAACGCCCGACAATTCGTAAATATATATTGAATGACATTTATGAATGACGATTGTTCTTTCTTTTCAACGTGTTTATGTTCCTTTCTATTATTATTCTCTCAACGCTTTTATTTATTTCGGACTCCAATTTCTTTTACCCAGCACACACTTTAGGTACCTAAGGCGAAATTAAGAAAATTGGGCCCTTTATGTATATTATACAACAAAACGACCAAAAAAAAAAAAAAAAGAGATGAAATTTTAAAAAATTTATGACTACAAAAATTTGAGACAAGCACGAAAAGATCACTCTCGTATTGCATTTTCAGCGCCAAAAAAAACTTATTATGCTTGTATTAACAATTTTCAGTAATTTGACGTGCTCAACAATGAATGAATCTAATTTTATTGATGAGCAATATTTATTGCATAATACACAATTTTTTCAGCGCAATTTTGGGTGGCCAAGACAAATCACCTTACTCGCCTTCGCTCAGGGCCGAAATTGCTTCTACCACATTGTTAGTTGCTGAAATAACTAACAGAATGGGTAAAGGCTATAGCTTAGAAGATTGTGTAATAGGGTCTTGAAAAATAACGGGTAAATGATTCACATGGAATATGTTTGTGGTTGAGATTAAATTATATATTACACCGTCGGTATAAACAATTTAGAATGGATGGAGTATTGAAGATTCATTACGAAAAGTTGTGTCATTTTTCAAATCAAAAAATCAACTATTTCCGCGTATAATTTTTTGAATTTTTCGAACCAAATTAAAGTACTAATCGAGATCATTAATACAGTGCGAGAAAATTCAAAAAATTATACATGGAAGTAGCTAATTTTTTTTATTTGAAAAAAGGCAAGAGAGAGAGTATGAAACTCTCAATATAGAATGGATGGAGTATCATTCTGCTGCTTGTTCCGCAGTTTTTATTTTTTGTTGATCCCTGAAGTAATGTTTTCCAATGACTCTTTGCTGAGCACATAGCTTAGGTAGCTGTTGAATCAAGACTGATATAATGGGTTTATTTCTCCGGGGCATTTTTGAATGTTCTTTTACGGCCAGATGTCGAGGTCAGCATACGCACATCTAGATTATTTATGGGGGACTAACTTCACTATACTCTAGCAGAAACTTAATTTAAAGTCAGAGCAAAATTCTCTATGAACTGATTTCAAAAGAGTTGGTAGCCCCCGTGAGTTTTTGAATCTTTCGATAGGGCATTTTAAATGTTAGGATGGATGAAGTTTTGGCATTTTGGGGCCATAGCGTAAAAGCAATAATTATTTCCTAATCAGCAATCATCACGTTTTTAAATTTTGGAAGAAAAAACAAGTGTGGAGCATTTTGGGTGTTTTAAGACGTAACCCTTTCTAACAAACTCATGCTGTCTTGTTTGAAAGTGGGTATAAAACTTTGGAAATTGATTTTGTCACTTCAATTTTAGCTACTCGCATTCTATTTTGTGTATTAATTATGAAAAAATATATTGGCTAAAAGTGGAGTTCCAAAATTATCTCCCTAAAATTTTTACACATAAATAATTCAAACAATGTTTTTTAAAGGAAAATAATATTGGCACTCCAAAAAACAAAGAAAAGTAACTTTGGAATTACATTGATTTTGATGTGTCTGCGTCAATTTTTGAAGTGTTAATATCATTTTCCTTTTTAAATATCTCAGGGTGTTTAGGTTAGGTTATGTTCCGTACACTTCAACTAATCTCTTGAGTACACACCAATTTAACTATCCAATAGTGTGGGGGAAAATGTTTTTGAAATAATCAGTCATTCGGATCAACTTAAGCATAGATTGATTGATTCTTGTTAAAAAAGACGAAATGATGTATTATTGCTTATATATCAAACATAACCATACATGCCTTTATATAGGCTACAATGTTCTTGGACACTAAGAAATCTAAACCAAATAGGAAACTTGCTTATAAAAAATAAGCCCAACTAGAAAACATCAATATTATGTTAACAATTCTAAACCCTGAAATTAACGACGTGACAACAAATCTTGTATACTATTGTAGTTTGAAAGGTTCTTTTAAACAATGCCATAAAAGTGTGGGGTTTTTGTTTCAAACAATATCATCGGAGGTGCGCAGCACAGTGCACGACCCGATGACTCGAATGTGCGTAGCACGATACTGTACACCTCAATGTATAGCACCAACCCAAAGTCAAAAAAAAAAACAGAGCATGCTCTGTAGTCTGTACCATTTCTAACAAAGGCTGGTAAACTCTGTTTGACTTTTGGTATACAAATCGTGTTCCCGTTTTCAAAGTTCCACTACTTCTTCGTCTCCACTCTTCACCTATGTCTATACTTTTCCCACGATTTCAAAAAACAAAGGGTTATAATTGAATCATGGTGTAGTATTTGAAACAGAACATAGAAAGAGATGGGTTATCTTTTGATAGAAGGAAAGGATATAAAGTAATCAAAAGTTCCAATAGTACTGGACCCCATGTGATTATTTCCTTTAGATTCAAACGGCTAAGGGTTTTCTAGTTGTAAAATTGTACCCCCTCTTTGCATGTTTAGGTTCTGTCGGTTAAGGATTGATTGATGACAGCACAATCAACGAGCAGAACCACAGGAAATCACCAAACAAAAATTCAACAAGTCCATACGATTTTTTTTTTTTTTTTCTGAATCGGTAAGAAAGATCATTAGATCATATATGAAATATACAAAGTACAAATCACGGGACACTACATTCATTATTTAAGAGTCCACGAGATAACTAAGCACAACAACAGAACCAACATTGTAAATAAGCTCATCAAATGGACCACAATCACTATAAGCCTAATTCAATTACAAGTCCCATTAAGGGAGAAATAACCCCAACCATTACGGAGAAAAGAACATACACATACAGGTGAAAAGATTCAAACTCCTGAACTTTTAGTGAGATGTAAGAGTCCTGACCAACTGAGTTAGTCCCCGTTTGTTCCATATGATGTTTGTTAAGTCCTTTTATCTCAAAATTCTGTACGAAGTTCGAGCTAGGAAAATATATATTCTAATATAAATGGAGAGCAATAGTATGGTGTCTATTTATTTTTTTGTCATTGTGTCAATTTTTCATCTTTCCTAATTTACCCTCTTATGATCTTTATTTACAAGTTAAATGCCCTTCTTCTGCCATGATTGCGAGGACAAATGTGTCAAGATATCCATCCACAAAATCACTGCAACGTAACTACAATAAATTACCGTAATTGGTAACTGGGTTCTTCTTCGGAATGGGGGACACTGTTGAGCACACCTGCTTGGCAGCATCCCTGGTCAAGAGACTTTGATCGGTACAAGCGTTGGGCGGTTTTGGTGGATTCAAATTCAAAGTTCATCCCTCTCACAGTGATGGGGTTTAAATAAAAGAAGAGAAAGAAAAAGGAGTTCCAGCTCAAAAGCATGCACCCCAAATTCGGCCGACATATAATAAATAGTCCATTTGTATCTCAAGCCCATGGGCCCCGTATGCAAGCCAGTTGATGGACTTTTACGACTGGACTGAGAATTTTAGTTTTCATATCACATCATGCCCATTAAATTTCGGGAAAATGACGGCCAATGACGTGTTTTGATAATTAATACACGCCAAAAACATTTTGTTTATTAAAAAATGTTCTTAACATGTCTTTAAAAGGTATTAATTATCAAAACACGTTCTGGGCCGTCATTTTCCCTTAAATTTCTTCTACAGTAAATCTCAAGCCCATGGGCCCAGTGATACTTTTGTGGGAAGTGTTCGGGAGCCTTTTTTCTTTTCTTTTTTTCAGTTCTTGG
>BPLS01000489.1:227606-276556 GCA_019656275.1 Rhododendron kiyosumense | reverse complement strand
ATTATTATTATTATTATTATTATTATTATTATTATTATTATTATTATTATTATTATTATTATTATGAATGTTTAGATTGTTTGGGAGATTATGACCAAAATTACCCAATTTATTCGCTGATCAAAATAATATTACCAATGTAATCCAATTTTTCTTTTGCCCTGTGATACAGAATAGCATACTCTCGTTATCATCTTTTTGAATTCCAATATAGGTTATGTCTGTATGTGAGAGGGGGAAGAGAGAAGAAAAAGAAGGGTGATAGATGAGGAGGTTTTGGTTTTGAGGTTGTGTTATAGTTAGAGTGGTGTGGCCTGAGACCTAGAATGGTACGTGGTTCTGGAAAACCAAAATGCAAAGTGGTACTTGTCAAGATTGAGTGATGAAGTGAGGATGGAGGCTGATATTTCAACAATGATGAACGATATATTTTCAACGAGAATGGAATAATGAGATCAAATGAAATCTCCTCTCTCTCCGTAAAGTTTTTTTTTTTTTTGAATGCAGGGAGTGTAAGAAGATGAATAATAACACAACATATGAGCTAGAAAATGCATAATTAACATGACCAAGTCTTACGTAGGTCAACTACGTGACTTCTATTTCCTCCAACTGCTCTTTTCTTTATTGTTTTTATTAAAGTATTCATCTATTAATATTACTATTTCTAATTTCACTTGCTCAAATCTACCAGTGTTTATAAAGATTGGTCAATTTGAAAATTCAATTTACAAAGATGAAAAAGGAATTTTCTAAAGGGTGCTCCTCAGGCACAAGTTTAAGTACATTAATTATCTTTTGTTATATTCATTCCAAGATATATTAATAACCACATTGAGAACACAAATTATTCTATAAAAAAGTCCAAGAGTTCATGTCCATAACTCTTTATCTTCTTCAGGGAAAAATCCTTTCAAGGACAAGAGTTCATGTCCTCTCTTTTGTAACTTCTTTCCTTCTGTAACTAGACGAGACTTCTTTATACTTGCAGATATTGAAATATATTTCATTTCGATTTTATCTAACTAATTTTTAAAAAGTAAATGAGGGTTACAGTTTGTCATTAGAAAAAAGTATTACTAACATTTATGGCTAGTTTAAAAAATAATGATGAAAAGTGATGCTTTGTTAGTACCCATAAACGCAAGTGGAATTGAGTGGAATGCAATTGGTGCTTCTCTTATACTCTCATGCATACGGACAAATTCAATTCCCGTAAACACTCATCCCATTTTTCAAGTTTTCTAAAATAGAGTAGATTAGATTTAACGAATAGAAAAATAAAAGTACCCACAAACACATTTTTTATATTTAGTTGTATTTATTGCACCTAAATTATTGTCCGGCTGGGCATCTAGGATTGGGGGAAGCTGCTGTGCAGCTTCGTGCTGCACAGCGTGCTGCACAGCGTGCTGCGCGCCTTTCCGGCATCGGTCCAGCGATCGGAGACGTTCAACGCATAGAGCTCATCGAGTTTTATGTGCGCGCCAAAAATCAACTCGATCAAATATCGATAAGTGCCTCATCTGAACACATATAACTTGAAAAAAATGGATTCAATGGTTTTAATCCAGTGTTTTGTATCCATTTGGATTTCATTTTTTTCAAGTTATATGTGTTCGGATGAGGCACTTAACAATATTTGATCGAGCTGATTTTTGGCGCACACGTTAAACTCGACGAGCTCTACGCGTTGAACGTCTCCGATCGCCGAACCGATGCCGGCAAGGCGCGCCGGCGGGTGCGCAGCACGCTGTGCAGCACGAAGCTGCACAGCAGCTTCCCCAGGTCCGGGCATCTATCAGCAGGACCAGAGCCTAATTTGGAAACAAATAAGATTGCCTTAATTTGACGGACAATTTTCGCAGACCATGAGCTGGGCGGACTGAAGGGCTGTGCTGTGCCCTTGAGGGACAGCATGCTGTCCCGACCTTGTAGGGCTCTCTTTGGTGTTGCTTTAACGATCGAAAACATTCACTTCGTAGAAATCATCACACAGAACAAACATGCAAAAAATTAGCTCAATTGGATATCATGAATACCTAATCAAAACACTTTTATTTTCAAAAGAATGAATCCAAAATACTGGATCAAATCCACTAGATTCCATTATTGACAAATTGTATGTGTTTCAATCAGGTACTTAATAATATTCGATCAAGCTTATATTTGGCATAATTATTTTACTTGACGAGCTCTACGAAATGAACGTTTCCGATCATCAAAACAGAACCGAAGCAGGAGCCGCAAGCCCGGGACAGCACCGTCTTGGAGGGCACAGCACGACCCCTCAGTCCTTGTTGGCCCACAGGGCGGCGGGGGTTGGTTAAAATCGGATATAAGCTTTACCCTTTTTAACACAGCGGAAAGATGGGGGAAAAGGAAACAAAATCAAGGAAAGGAAAAGGCTCAAAAAACCGTCCAATTTACAGGTCTCCCTCTCTCCCTCTCTCTCTCTCTCTCTCTCTCCACAACTGATCGTTTCCAAATTTCGATTCCCGATCATCTTTACACAGTGTACGGACATTAACTTGTACGATTTACAGTTTGAAGACTTTATTGCTTCTCATCACGAATTTTAGGCTTAGATGAATCTCGAATCCTAATGCTTGGAATTAGTTGGATCATCGCGGTTTGATGTTTATTCTTTTATAGTAATTCGGATTGAATTGTATTGATACACTTCTGATTTGTACCGAGTCGTTAAACTGAATTTACCGAAAATTCCATCTCACACGCATCACCGCCTCCTCAACTCAGTAGTAGCACGAAACGTGTTTCGGAAATTCTGTTTTATATAGGTCTTATATGGTCAGCTACCCTGGAAAAATTTGAATTGATCATCGAGTATAATGTCTTTCCTATTCAATTTCCCTGTTTCCGTAACTACAGTTGGATTTACAAATGTAATGGGACCCCAAGGGATTGGCCTGGTGGTCAAGGCCTGAGACTTAGGGTTTTGCTCCATCCTAAGGTCTCAGATTTGAAACCTCACACGTGCTATCAACTCCTTTTGGGTCAGTCCATACGGAGCGATTGCTCCGACTTCAATTGGGCTCCTCGCAAGTGGGCAGTGGGGTTGGGCCACAAGAGGTCAAGGTGCGCGTAAGCTGGCCCGGATATCTGAGTTATCAAAAAAATAAATAGGACGCGTTGAAGAGTTGAATCTTGGTCAAATGAATTTCCATGTTAAAGCTATCAACACTTCAGTTAACAAAGGGCAACCCTGTACGTGTGGTTGGGATGGACATGACATGTGATCCAATCAACTTAGACATATGGACCATCACTTGGCCTGTCGGGATTGTCATGTGAACCGTCTTTCTTTTTCAACGGAATTTATTTGGTTTTTGTCTTGTGGAATCTAAATTTTCTTGTGTCCCCAATGTTTGATATTTTGTATGTTAAAATCTCCATCAGGTACAAAATATGGCAATCCTGGAATAACTTTTGGAAAGTACAAGAAGAGGCTATTACGTTATAGTTCAGAGGGCTTTACGTCTGTATTTTAGTGCTTTAACAAAGCAAATTGGTTGTTTTGGTCCCATATGTGGCCTTTGTATCTTCTTTTTAACAAACTTTTGAAAACGGACGAAGAAAATGTTCATCAATCAGTTGGAGATCACTTGACAGTGGTTGAAGCCTTCCCATTTGAACAGTCGGTGAACAATGAGAAAGGCAATGATGCAACCTTGCCTCACTCGCACTTTGTTGAAGTAAGTCCGAGTTGTTGTTCATTCCTCCTTCTTGAATATGGCACAACATGAGTTTTATGTTTTCGAACTGACCCAAGTATATACGTAAGACAAATTCATTCTATTAGATGAAGTCCTCCTTTGTAATTGTTTTATGTACATCACTGGCGGGTGTTTTGCTTACAGGTACCGCTCATAAACCAGGAACACGCATGGGATTGTGGTCTTGCTTGTATTCTGATGGTTTTGAGAACCCTTGGCATCAATAGTTCTAATATTCAGGAACTGGAGAAGTTCTGCTGCACAACAAGGTGTCTTTTTTTTTGTGTGTGCGCAGAAATTTGGTAGTTTATCACTTTATGATGCATCCTCAAAAAAATTTGAGATTTGGTCTCTAAATAGTTAGGAAGTATGGACATCTGCTGTTCTGCAAGAGTCGAAAGCATAAGCTGTTTTCAGTATGTCAGTAGCATGTCCGGTCCATGTCTCTACCATGCCATCGTTTAAATTGGAATATCACAGAATTCTCTTTTGTATGATGGAAAGGCTTTGTCCTTCTAAACAAACATGCATGACATTGACAGCTGAATGTCCATGGGAAAGGATGTGTTTTTTTTTTTAATAATCTCTTATGTCTGACATGTTGTTTGCAGCATTTGGACTGTTGATCTGGCATACTTGCTGCACAAATTTTCTGTTAGCTTTTCCTACTTCACGGTAACAGTAGGAGCAAATCCCAATTTCTCCATGGAGACATTTTATAAGGTACCTCATGTGATTTGCTATCTTTTCCATCATTTACTTGTTTAATTTGTGGGGTTTCCATCACTTATCCGTACTATCTGGATAGTGGATATATGAGTTTCTTGTCACCACATCAGGGGTCAGCTTCTGCAATGCTTTTTGTTTTGCACTCATGACTGCCTTGAGTGGCATATTATAGGAACCACTAAGTGGTATATCTTCAATTGGACAAAAAGTAAGAAAAAAAGTAACTGTTTCAGAGGAAAAAATTCAGAATGACACAGAACACCTTCTAGTACACTAACGTGTTTTCAAGTGGTTGGCAATGAAGAGTTTTTAGGTTGGGCTGCCGTTGCTTGGTGAATTTAGATCTTCTGGACTTTGCCATGATGTGTGGTGTTATTTTCCGTTATAGTTTGGGATTTACCGTGATGCTGGGACTTCTTTTGCTTTACATATTCTTTAGCTTTTAGTCTTGCAGGTTACAATCCTCATGTATGTCTTGTTCTGCAGGAGCAATTGCCTAATGATCTAATGCGAGTTGATATGCTATTTCATAAAGCACGGGATGCTGGAATTAATATACTGGTACAATTTTCTCACCTGAGGCTTGTAGGTATATTATTAAGTTGATTTTATTTTGTTGTCTCAAGCACTTGACATTTGCTACTGCTAGATGTTAAACAAATCCATTTGCACAGACACTGCAAATCTTGAAAAAATTGCTAAATTTCTGTTCTTATAATGTTTTTGCCCATGAGACTCTGTATAGTTTCTTTAGGAAATAAATTCAATTTCTCTTTTATACAGTTCAGGTCAATCAGCGGAGAAGAAATTTCTATATTCATCTTGTCAGGAAAATACATTGCGATTGCTTTAGTTGACCACTACAAACTTAGGTATGTGTTATATCCTCAGTGTTATACAAATCCAATTCTGCTTAACTTCCTATATCCCGCTAATGCTGCGGCTGCTTTCTTCCTCTTTTATGCAGTCAGTCTTGGGTAGACGATGTTTGTGTTTCTGGCTTCTATAGTGGCAGCTCAGGCTACACCGGTGTGTATTGATGTTTTTACCTCTTATGTTTTTGCACTTAAGGACGGTGTTATACCTTTTTTAGTATTGAAAAAAGGAAGTCTTTTATTCTTATTTATCGCTATATTGTTTCCCTGAATTGAATAAAGGGTTTTAGGGATGGGCTTCCAGATATATGCAGATTTTTTTGAGACACGGCTAAATGAAGACGTCATTCGGCTGAATTAGTGCTAATTTAGCTTCATTAATAGCCTAACCTGGTCTCTTCACAAGAGAGATTTATTGATATAACTGTAGAAAATAACTTTTCAACCCATATATTATCTGGAACGAGGGAGATGGGAAGAAGAATCCTGTGTATCAAAGGAACAACACATCTTTGCATTCCTGTGCATGCTAAATTGTTAAACGTGTGTGCACTCACACGCACACACTCATACATAAAGATAGAATACCACAAACAAATTGAGATGGAAGTTGTTTGGAGACGGATTCGTATTTGAGCAATTAGATTTTTCCTTCATGTGAGAATACCAATAACAAATTGAGAGGTAAAAGGTTTGGTGGGGATGCTATCGTTTGACTATTTATGTGTTCATGTGCTTCTAGAAAATGTCTTCTTTTTCTGCTGCCATTGATGTTTCATTTCCTCCTCCCAAGGTTTTTTTTGGTGAATCAAAATCTATGAACTAAATAAACCGCTAAGTTATTTATTTCTGGTCCTCTTGGTTCAAGTCAATACCACTACTCTTGTCTCTGTGAAGCAAAGTCTTGCATCGCCTGGCTACCAAAGTAATGTGAAGTATATAAGGGTGAGGGCACCCTCACTTCAACAACTAGCTTTTGGGGTTGAGCTCTACCCAAGATCATGTAACATGGTATCAGAGCTAGGTACTAGGTATGGGTAGGGTGCATGTCTCTGGTTTGCACACGACAGGTGCTTGAGTGAACACACTTCGCATGAGGGAAGGTGTGAAGCGAAGTATATAAGCGTGAGGGCACCCTCACAACAATAACTAGTTTGTGGGGTTGAGTTCTACCTAAGACCGTGTAATAGTCTCATCTTTGAGTTTATGGCTTCTAACCTTATGTTTATTGTGCATGACACATGTATCTACAAATACAATTAACTAGATTGTGATCTTTCCTAGGTCACTACGTCGTAATCTGTGGCTATGATGCTGTGACAGATGAGTTTGAGATCAGAGATCCAGCAAGCTCTAGGTACTTTGCTTATTGTTCCTCTTCTTTCTATGAAACCATCCACATATTGATTTCCTCAAAGAATAAACTAAACCTGAGCTTCTTTCATTTTCTTAACTTTTGCCATGAGAAGAAATAAACATCAGAAATAGGCATCAGAGTGATATAAACGTCTGTGCAACATTGATTACTTTTTTAGCTGTGGAATCATTTGACCTCTGAAAGCTTCTCTTATTAGTTAATTGACCAAAGCTATTGCGAAAAAGGTTCTTTTCTACATTTATTTCCATGTTTTGGGGTGTCTGTGTGCACGTATAGGCGCATGCAAGTGTGGAATGGTTCATGGTCCATTAGATTAGAAGATAACTAAAGCAGGATTTTGTTTATCGACCGACTACAAAGAGATATCTTAACCAGAAGTTTACGATGTTATGAATCTTGAGTCTAACAAAGTATACATTGAGTTCAGCAATTTGTGGGTTGTCTTCATTTGGGCAATTGGTTTAACTTATTGTAGTTCTAACTTTGGATGCTTGCACAGGAAACATGATAAGGTCACTTCAAAGCGCCTAGAAGAAGCTCGCAAATCATTCGGAACTGATGAGGATCTTCTCCTGGTAATATAAACCATCTTCATAAGTTCGTTTTTTTGTCTTTATCGGTAAAAAGCATCTTCATAAGTTACTCTATGGAGTACCATGGATTGATGGAACATCTTTTATAGTCACTATTGTTTGAAATGCCTTGCTAGCCATACATATATGTCGGCTTTAGTCACGCACCCAGAATGAATGGGAGCTACATCCATGTTCAAAGATACATAGGATGATTTTAGGGTGTGTTTTGATCACACAATTTGTAGGGAATTTATGGAGAAAAAGGAAAAGGTAAAGGACAAGCTAAGAAGATAACGAAGTGAGTAGGATAAATTTATTTCTTTAAATTTCCTGTCATCTTCCTCTTCCTTGTAAATTCTCCGCAAAGATCTATGATCCAAACACCACATTGATTTTCCTGGTTTTTGCATGGTATCCTGGGAAAGGAAAATTTTCATGAGAAATTAATACATTTGACTTTTGTCATAGAAGTCCTGTTTGGACTCCAACGGACAGTTCAGTTGCTAAATCTAGGAGTCTCATGTTAGTCTATCTTTCCTATTGTACTGCAGTGGACCCATTCGCACCAGTCCCCTACCATGGGATTCGACTTTTGATAGTTCAGTGTTTATTATTCCCCTTTCCCTTAACTCATCTCTTTCTAAAGGTAACAAAACAACGTAGATCCCAAAAAATATAGAAGAAAGAATGTTGTTTGTTGAAAATGGAACTGTGTGCTTTTGGGGTAAAGATTGCATTTTCCTTCCATATTTTCAATGCAGATATCTCTGGAGAGGGGAATTAATCAAAACATCCCTCCGGTACATCTCTCTTCACAAAACACTATCAATACATGACATTCTTTCCTGGATTTGAGCAGCTGGTTCATCCATTTAGTCTAGATATTGTTGTTTGTTGGCGTATAATTTGTACTTGTTGCCAATTTTAACATAAGCTTGTACAAAAAAATCCATGTATCGGTCAGTCACATTTGAATGTCATTATAATTGTTTTGTTTTGTCAAATGAGAAGTATAGTTCTATGTGTTGTATAACCTACATTCATTGTAATAGTTTTGTTTTGTTAAATGAAAAGTATAGTTCCATGTGTTGTATACTCTACATTCATTGTAATAGTTCTATTTTGTTAAATAAAAAGTATAGTTCTGTGTCTTGTGTACTTGACATTCTAGTGTACGATTAGTTTAACTTCAGGCATTATAGGAAGGTTATGAAAGAAAATCTTCACATGAAATCCAATTGTGGAAATTTTGTTTCTTTGATTGGATCTGTGTTCTCTTATTTGTTTTCGTTTGTTTTTTTATTGGAATGGTAATCCTTTGTTCATTGACTGAGTGAGCATTTATGAGCTTATACATATGATCTAGTCTGTTATTTTGGTCTTAACTACTATTTTACTCCTATTTTGTTGCGACTGCTGTAAAAGTCTATTTAATCCAAATTGAACACTTCATTTGATCCGATACGAATTGAGGTGTTGAATACAAGAAACTCTCTCAAAAAGCAAACTCGTAGTAATTCTTAGAAAGTAAAATCTTGTACAAACATGGGAAAAAAGGCACAACATTATTAGTACAAACCCTTATTAGTACATCACTAGACAAAATGAAGGAAAAACAGTTCACAAAGGCAACTTGGTTCACCATATATCAAAACACGCGACTATATATGACAATACATAAATAGGTACTTTAGGAGTAACATCTTTTACTTTGATAGGATAATGCCATGAAAATTGTTCCTTGAATACTTCCTTCAACCAGATATATCAATTGCTTTGACCTCAGGTTTCTTAACCTCCTCCTTAGGCACAGTCACAGTCAGAACTCCATTCTCCATATTAGCCTTAACCTGATCCACCTTGGCATTCTCCGGTAGCCGGAACCGGCGAAGGAACTTGCCCGAACTCCGCTCAACACGGTGCCATGTGTCATTCTTATCTTCCTTCTCTTTATTCCTCTCTCCACTAATCTGCAACACCCTGCCTTCCTCCACCTCCACCTTCACCTCCTCCTTCTTCAGCCCCGGAAGGTCTGCTTTGAACACATGGGCCTCTGGGGTCTCCTTCCAATCAATATGGGTGTTAGCAAACGCTGCTGTGTCGGCGGCAAACTCAGAGCGTGGGATGGAGAGGGCAGTGGTGGTGGTGGCGGTGGCGGTGGGGAAAGGGAAGTCTTGGAATGGGTCCCATATGTCGAGAGAGAACGGGTCGAAAACATTGGTGCGTCGGTTGCCGAAGAAGCTCGGAATAAGCGACATTGTCAGGAAATGGGGTTTACAGATACAGAGAGGGAAATCAAGTTGGTTTTGTAAATGTGGCTTTGGTTGAGAGAGAGAGAGCGAGCTTGATCAAATTCTGTAGTGGTGAGGTAAGATGAGATGGAGAGCAGTAATATGTATTTATAGTGGGGAAGATGGTGATTGGTGAGGGGATTCAGGAAGGGTGGAGAAGTATCCAGAAAAAGGTCAGCATTTAAGCATACTTTGCTACTGGCAATGGCCATCGCCGTCCCTTGGAGAAGTGTCTAGACGAGTGGGGACATTTCTAGTACTCGCTGTAGTAGATGGACTCCTATCCAGAGATTTTTGGTTGAAAAGTTCAACCCATCTAGTACCAACCCAACACAATCAAGGTTGTCATCGGGCTGGGCCGGACCAGCAATAGACTAGCACAAATTTCAAAGTAAAAGTTTTCTCTGAAGGGAACAAAATAGTACAGTAATAGTAATTATAAGAAGATGAGAACCACAGCCACAATTATAAGAGCAAGTACACCAAAGGTAAAAATAGGTAAAAATGCTAATGACCATTGTAAATTTTATATTTTACCTATTTATATTTCTTTTAACATTACACCAACCTTATTTATTTTAACTATCACTTCATAAAATAATACTTTTTTTTTTCTTTCCCTACTTCTAGATTTAAATTTGTGGAGTGTGTGTGAGAGAGAGAGAGAGAAATAATAAAAAAATAGAAAGCTTTTGAACAATTGATAAGTAAATTTATCTACGAACTATAGCAAAATATAGTTTGGCTTTAGGTTTTGCTAGAAGCAAGGGGATTTTTTTGTTGAAGTTCTCTATTTTACCTTAAGAGCAGCAAGTAGAGAAGCTGATAAATTTGCTCTAAGAAATCAAAAAAAAATGTAAAACCTTCCAATTCGAAATCTAATTACCGAACTTAAGTGGTAGCCCTGGTTGTTAGGGAGCCCATACTCGGTTTATGGGAAAAAATTTCAATTCTAGGTAGGTACCACATGGCGCCCGCTCAGCGTGTCCAAGCCGTCAATTGCGTTTTTTGACAGCTCGGATTTGGAAAGAGAAAAAGGAGAAAAAATATTGGGATGAGAAGAGAGAAAGGATCGTAATTCGAATCGTCCAAAAGCATATTGAACAGTCCGGATGTACCGAACAAGTACCACGTGGAATATGCCCACCCAACACCGAAAGATTTCTCTGGTTCATGAGATGGTTGTTACTAGAGTAGAAAATAGAGAATTTGCGGGTAAATAGAAATCCAATCACCAATACAATGATGTCATTTAAATGTGACGGGGTTCCATCTTCTATATTGGAGCTTGTGCACTGGGCCACTGAGTCCACAGCTTTTTTTCGTTCTTGAATATGCAGTACTTTCCTTTTTCCTAGTTTGTTTGGTTATGACTCGTGATTCACGAGCCTGGCAAAACCATTGCTTAATACTTAGACCACGGTCGTCTAACTTTAACGTATCTTCCATGTGGTACCCATCCATTGGACAAACAACATTTGGCATCTCAAACTTTCCCCTCATTTCTAAACCTCACATTTTATACCCAAATCTTACATTTTATAACGGCTCACTCAAATTTCGCACTACATTCCGATGCACTTTTAAATACCCAAGTAGCCATTGCACATTGCTACCTTTGCATGTGATTTCAGAAACAAAAAACAAATAGCCCCTCTGTTTCAAGAAACACATTCCCTCCAATGGAGAACCAAGAAAAAACCCAAATGCCTCAAACCAACAATAACCGCCGTTTAGTACTGTTTCCAATCCCTGCACAAGGACACATTAACCCCATGCTCCAACTAGCCAACATCCACCACTCTAGAGGCTTTTCCATCACAGTCATCCACACCCACTTCAACTTCCCCTCCGAATCCAAACACCCTCACTTCACCTTCATCCCCATCTCCGACGAGCTTCCGCCAGCCGAAGCCTCGACGGTAGATGTTGTCTCTCGCCTCACTCTCCGCAACTCCATCTGTGTCGCCCCGTTTCGGGACTGTTTGGCTGGATTATTAGCAGACGGGCCGATTACTTGCTTGATAACCGATGCATTTTGGCACTTTTCTCAATCGGTCTCGGAAGGGTTTGGGATACCCAGGATTGTTTTGAGGACTTCAAGTATTTCTTCGTTTCTGGCTTATGATGCCTTTCCAGTATTGCGGGAAAAGGGTTATCTCCCCAAACAAGGTATGGGACTTAATTGAACTCGATCTGTTTTTGTTTTCATGTATCTCTAGCTTTGAATTACTTTTCATTATTCCTAACCAATACTATATTATATATACACGAGTAAGTAGCAAAATTGCATGAATTCCAGTTTCTGATTGTCATGCCCATATAGGATCTAAACCAAGAAACACAAGCACACAATCACGCATAACACAGAGATATACGTTATTCCCTAACTTCGGTTTCGGTAACTTACATAGCTACTCACAACTGATTGAGAGAGACTGGTTTTTTTTTTTTAATCTGCAATTTATATATATATCATGAAGTTAAGAATATAAAATTAGTACATTCGGAAAAGACATCCATTGAGAGAGCTTCGAGAAGTGGACAAAGACTCTTCTAGTTTTGCAGTTCGCAAAATCTCAACCACTCGATTTTTTAAGGAAAATTAAAAAACCTTCAGACACTCCTGTGTCCGTATAATTGCTAAAGGTGATAAGGATGGAGCCACAAAAGGCCCGATCCATAAGTCATAACCCACCCACCAGTCAACACTGGCTAGTGAACACTGCTAAAATTATTGGTTGTACAAAATAGAGTTCTTAAATCTGATTTCCACGATTGAAATTCTCATCTTTCTCCCTAGTAGAGGTTTGAGTTCGAACCTCATAGGGGTGCGATCGGTATCCAGGGCTATAGATAGTCTCAGGATCTCTTGTGAACTAACATTCTTACTAAGTAACTCCAGATTCCGTTAATGTATAAAGGTGCCAAAAAAAACTCTGATTTCCAATACTCAAATTGCTTTTTGTCGAGTCTCTCTTCGGAGAAGCGAACCCTGTAGTGCACCAGGTAGTCGAGGATTATAGTGCATCTTGATAGGACTCTTCGAGAAGTGAACGCTGTATTTCTGGTATTATAAAGTAATTTATGACAAGTGTTCGGAAAAAAAAATTGAAATGGTAACCAAAATAGAAATTTTTTAATGGATCACAAGGATCCTAGCTTTGCATATGAACTCCACACTTCATCTCCTAAGTATTCATTCCTTCGCGAAAAAAACACTTTGGACACATATGTGTCCGTAGTCGTCTGATGTAGTTAGGTCTCATGTGCTTCGTGTGGGGCTTAGACATGCGTCGAACGGCTCTAAAGACATTGTGTATCAAATATGTATCCCGACATCTCGATCTCTCAATCGCATTGCTCTTCATTCATTCATTCCAGTTTCTTTTCTTTTTTTTGTACAGAGTCCCAACTAGAATCACCAGTGGTAGAGCTACCACCACTCCAAGTCAAGGACCTTCCCACAATCACCACAAAGGACCCCGAAAACTTCTACAAGCTAGTTAGCAACATGGTGAAACAAACGAAGGCCTCCTCAGGCCTGATTTGGAACACTTTTTCGGAACTCGAAGAATCTGCACTAACCCAATCCCGCGAACAGTTCCCCATCCCAAATTTCCCTATTGGCCCGTTTCACAATTCGTTTCCCGCCTCATCGAGTAGCCTACTAGCCCAAGATAGGAGTTCCATATCCTGGCTAAATACCCAGAAACCGAAATCCGTGTTATACGTGAGTTTCGGAAGTCTTGTGAAAATAGACGGAAACGATTTCAAAGAAATGGCTTGGGGATTAGCCAACAGCATGCAGCCATTTTTGTGGGTGGTTCGACCGGGACTTGTGCGTGGTTCAGAGTGGCTCGAGTCATTGCCAAGTGGGTTTTTGGAGAAAATCGAGGATAGGGGGCGTATCGTTAAGTGGGCCCCACAGCAGGAAGTACTGTCCCATTTTGCCGTAGGAGGATTTTGGACCCACAACGGGTGGAACTCGACGTTGGAGAGTGTTGGGTCGAGACCCCGACCCCGATTCACACCTCTAAGCACAAGCACGAAAATAAACAAGCACAAACACGAGAGATATCCGAGGAAAACTCCACTATGTATAAATCACATATACAAGTATGAAAAACCTCACCGGGATAGCCACAATCCGGCTTCCCCACTCCTCTCTCTCTCTCCCTCACTCCGGTGGCTCTCCGACAGAGTATCCGAGCATCTCCGAGGAGCCCCACTCCCCCGGACGGGGGAGCCATAACCGGCTCACTCTCTCCGGCCCTCTCTCCTGTCACTTGCACACACACCCACTGCCTAAGGCAGTCAACAAAAGGCAAAAGGGGACCAAGGGGTTTTATCCCCTACAACCACACCCATCACACTTGGGTGTACCCCAACAATCACCCCCTACACCCGAGTGGGGTAATCGCTGAATCCGCAGCGCTGTCCGGCTGCAATCTGCCACTCCAGTACCACAGCTACCCTCTGCTCACACCAGAGGCTTCACTCGCCAGATAATCTCACACATCACCTGCGAGGAGGCTGAAACCTGTCTAGATATCCGTGGCTCATATCGGCAACACCACCGATACACCGCACCCCCTCAACCGAGTGCTCCACATCCAAATCCGGATGCTCCACATCTCAATCCCGAGATGTCCGCAGCAAAGTCCATTTCTATCTGCGCTCCTCTGCTGCCTGAGCGCCCGCATCACCCCCTGGATGCTGTATTCGCGTTCGCCAATCCCGTTCTGCCCCTCTAGTCAAGCGCCTGTATCACTGCTAGACATCAGAAGTCTCACCACCCCCACACCGGAAGTGTATCTACCAACTGACCGAGTGTCTCCTTGCAAGACCAGATCTTCCGTGGCTGAACTCCGAACGCACCATGCCTAATCACCAGACACAATCTGTGACTCCATCTCTCCAACTCATGTGGTCACATATCCTGGAGAGGATCCCGTCACCAAAACCCAGAAGGAAAAGAATCCTGCGATGCGTCGTCGCGTCTCCATCTTAATCCCCCTGTCCGGAGCTCCAATGAACGCCCCAGCAAGCAGTAGCAATCATCATCCGGCCAGTATCCCGCACACCTCCTGATTCGTATCCAGGCACACACATCCGTACGTCTCAGGTCGCGACTCCTCGTACTCCGTGCCTATCCCGTGTGCGTCTGCAACTGCTGCTCATTCTGTTCATTATCGATAAACCCATACTGCTTGTTCCGTACCAAACAACAGCTCCATCTGTCTGTACGCTCCACAAGCCCGTATCGGTTGCCCGTCATCCGTTAGACCGGAAGTCACATCCGACCAGCTCATCCTGCAGCCCGAATCACAAACTGCATCTCCGGATAATAGGACTTCGAACCCGATTGAACCAGACTGCCTCCGATCACTGTCAATCATCTCCGCAAACCATCGCACTAGTGAGCGCCTGTGTCACTACCAACCCGAGTGTATCCTTGCTCACTAGCTCCGCGCATGTTTGCACTGATCAACCTCCGATCTCCGCAAGTCTGCTCCGTCAATCGTCCTTTCCGCCACTTTCTGTCAACTCCTTGCACTCCCGTCAGCTCTCCCCGGGTCTTCTCCCTGCCACTCGTCCAATCCCGTTCCATTCCTGGCTTTCCAGCATTTTCAAACCGATCTATTACTTATAGCAAGCGCCTGTGTCAGTTACCAGACGAGCAAACCCGCTCGAATGTAAAGTCTCCTTGCTTGCTAGCTCATAACAGATCACCACAGAACATCCTTGCTGCTTCCAAGCCATTTCCCAACCCTAAATCAGCCTCCAAACCCCCGATTCCTGCTCAACCAGCGCAATCGCACCTGCCTAGGAGCCTCCAATCAGAAAACGGAGCGCACGGTTGGATCCGGAACGTCGAGATAGTCAAAATCGACTACTCATACGCGAAAAACGGAGTCCGAACGGCCCCGAAATCGCAAAAAAAACCAATCTGACCGGCAGTTGACCTTTTGACCGGCCACTGTACCACTGACTGGACTGCCACGTCATCGTTGACCGGCTGACGTGGACAGTTGACCGCTGACGTGGCACCCAAAATGGGACCCTTCCTGCTGACGTGGACTGCCACGTGTCCGCTGACGTGGCTGCTGACTGGGCGCTGACTCATCGCCTAGTCAGCGTTGACCGCCCATGTGGCGTTGACCGGCACACGCTCTCCACACGCCAGCGTGTGCTCTCCGCGTGTGCCCGGCACACTCCAGCGCGTGGATCTGACGCGCAAGTCAACCCAAACTTTGACCGGCGCGTGTGGGTCACTCCGGCGTCGTCCGGTGATTTTCCGACCACTCCCGAGCTCGTCTCGACGAGACGAACACAACCCCGTGCTCCAATCTCGCATCCGACGACTCCTGGTACGAACCACCCTTGGACCGCCACTTTGCCACCTCGCCGCCACCTTCGATCCGCCATTGCCGCCACCTCCGAGCTCCTCCGGTGACGTGCTACCCCAATCCGTGATCGTCTCTTCGAGGTGAACACAACCCAGTGCTCAAAACTCGTCTTCGATCACCCATAACCACGGGCTTTTCAAAAACAGCCGCTCCGCCGTCGCCGCCTCCGCCCGCTGCGATCGAATGGCTCCCGAGCCTTCATCCGGTGACGAAATTCAACCCCGTCACCTCCTATAGACTCGTCTCAGTGAGGTGCATAACCCTTACTGGTCCGATTGAGTTTTCAGACGGCTCAAAAACGAACCCAGCAAAGGCCATGTTCCGTGCTTTCTTCCCACGTGTTGTGCTTCTCCGGTGACCCGAACCAGCAACTCCGGCTTTGATACCA
Organism: Rhododendron kiyosumense; assembly: GCA_019656275.1. Lineage (NCBI taxonomy): Eukaryota > Viridiplantae > Streptophyta > Magnoliopsida > Ericales > Ericaceae > Rhododendron > Rhododendron kiyosumense. The sequence goes on along the minus strand of BPLS01000489.1, from coordinate 260,170 downwards.
CTGTTGGGTCGAGACCCCGACCCCGATTCACACCTCTAAGCACAAGCACGAAAATAAACAAGCACAAACACGAGAGATATCCGAGGAAAACTCCACTATGTATAAATCACATATACAAGTATGAAAAACCTCACCGGGATAGCCACAATCCGGCTTCCCCACTCCTCTCTCTCTCTCCCTCACTCCGGTGGCTCTCCGACAGAGTATCCGAGCATCTCCGAGGAGCCCCACTCCCCCGGACGGGGGAGCCATAACCGGCTCACTCTCTCCGGCCCTCTCTCCTGTCACTTGCACACACACCCACTGCCTAAGGCAGTCAACAAAAGGCAAAAGGGGACCAAGGGGTTTTATCCCCTACAACCACACCCATCACACTTGGGTGTACCCCAACAGAGAGCATATGTGAAGGAGTGCCAATGATATGTTCGCCTTGTGGCTGGGATCAGCTGGTGAATGCAAAGTATGTGAGTGATGTTTGGAGGATTGGGTTGAGGTTTAAGGAAGGCGTGGAGAGAGGAGAGGTGGAGAGAGGGATTAGGAGAGTGATGGTGGAGAGAGAAGGAGAGGAGATGAGAGAGAGGATTTCGTGCTTGAAGGAGAAAGCGGATGTTTGTCTCAAGGAAGGGGGATCTTCGTATCAGTACTTGGAAGACTTAATTAGTTACATTTTATCTTTCTAGTTGATGCGGGGCCATGCTTTAGAAAGGGGGAGGCGTTGCCCGATGGGAATCCATTATTATTTGTTGCATGTTGTTCGTTAAAATACGAAGACAAATGTTAAGTGTAAAATCAGGTTTTGTCTTGGGTTTTATCCAACTATCTCGTGGATTTTAAAGGAAAGTCGTCATTGAGATATTATTTTGAATGCCCGAACTGATTTATTTTTTAGATCGCTATTTTTCTGTCATTTGGCTAAAAAACTAAGTTATTTGAATCAGAACTTATACTTAATCGACTTTGCCTAGTGTAAAATATTTTTTTCCTCTGAAACCGGGGTGGCATATGACAGTGTGACACTCTCCCATCCATATACCTCCATCCCTGTATATTCTAGTAGGAGAAGGATTATTCTTCTGTTTGTGGATTTTCAATCCGTTGTTGGTTATGTGGCTATTTCTTCTTTTAAATTTCGATAGTGTTGTGGCTGCCAATTAAGCTGCTGGTCTAACTATTGAAATTGGTGAGTTTAGCTCATTTCTACCCTTCAACACTTGATGCATTCTTGGTGCTAATTTAGCTTGAGGGTTTGTCAAAATTTAGGTTTTCGGTCAAATCCAAATACAAAAGTAAATTAAAAAAAGAAAAATGCTAAAATCTACATTGATATCCAAGAAAAATATATTGATATCTGTGAAAGTGTATTAATATCTGTAAGATATATATCGATATCCGCCGCCTACTAGACAGTGGTTGGTAAGAAAACCTAAACTCAGTTCATGAGTTGTGATTTCGAGCTCCCACTAGCTCCTCCCCCTTCCCTTTGGGTTAGGGTAGAATTGGGATTTTATTGTAAAAAGAAATCTTATCACAAATACAATTATGTAATTTAATCTTACAGTTTCATGCTCTCACTCTATTTCCAAAAAAAAAAAAATGGAGACGAAAAAAATTACCGACATTGTTGATAAATGAATCAGGCTACTCAAATTTAAGCTTGCATGCATTGGTTTATTACATAAACAGGCCAAACATGGATATAGTTTTGAAATTCGTTAAACTTTCAAACCAATGTTTGAACAAATTACTACTGGGTTGTTTGACTTAAGATCTATCAAAAAGTTCAATCTACTCGAAATTGGCTTGAAACCAACTCGATTAAAGTTCATTTGAGATTAATATGAATATGTATTCAATACTCATAAAAGTTTTTAACCGGGTTTGATCAACTACTCAATTTGTTCAACTTGTTTATCCGGTTAGATTTGGATATACAATAGAATGGTTAGATTTGGATATACAATAGAATATATAATGCTACTAACATGTAGGAACATACATGCACAAATTTGTTCAAAACCGTTCGATGAATGTGAATCTCGCACCATCAGTATGGTTCTCACACGCATCAAACTTTTCCACTCATCTATATGAGCATGTGCACTGGCCACTGAGTACATAGCTTGCATGTGCACTGTGCCACTGGCCACTGAGTCCATAGCTTTCTTTTTTGAATAGCATTTGTACTTTGCTTCTTCCTCTTTTGTATGTTTATGACTCGAGATTCACGAGCCGGGCAAAACCATTACTTAATCCAAAAGTCTACACCACCGCTCAATATTCACCATTTCCTCTACCGCTCTCAATTTCACCGTCAAAAAGTATTTTGAATAGGCCAAATTTTAATAGACTCTTGTACGGAAGAGGTTTTTCTAAAATTCAGACCATTTACTACCGAAACGGACGGTAAGATGTTGAGCAGTGAATGTAACACTACTATTGCTTAATACTTATATACCATGGTCTTCTAACTTAACATATCTTCCACGTAGTAATTCATCCATTGGACGAACGACATTAGGCATCCCAAAGTTTCCCCTCATTCCCAAACCTCACATCTCATAACGGCTCAGATCCCGCACCACATCCCCATCTCAGCATTACACTCTGTAATGCACTACAAGTACCCAAGTCGCCATTGCACATAGTACTACCTTTGCCTGTGATTTCAGAAACAAAAAACATACAGCCCCCTTCTGGTCCTCTGTTTCAAGAATCACACTCCCTCCAATGGACAACCAAGAAAAAACCCAAATGCCTCAAACCAACATTAACCGCCGTCTAGTACTGTTTCCGGTCCCTTTACAAGGCCACATAAACCCCATGCTTCAACTAGCCAGCATCCTCCACTCCCAAGGCTTTTCCATCACAATCATCCACACCCACTTCAACTCCCCCGCCAAATCCAAACACCCTCACTTCACCTTCCTCCCCATCTCCGACGGGCTGTCACCAGTCGAGGCTTCGACGGAGGACTTTATCTCTCTCCTCACGCTGCTCAACTCCAACTGCGTCGCCCCGTTTCAGGACGCTCTGGGTGGATTACTAGCAGATGGGCCGATTGCTTGCTTGATAACGGACGCTTTGTGGAGCTTTTCGCAGTCTGTTTCGGATGGGTTTGGGATACCCAGGATTGTTTTGAGGACCGGCAGTGTTTCTTCGTTTCTGGCTTATGCTGCCTATCCAATACTGCGGGAAAAGGGTTATCTCCCCAAACAAGGTGTGGATTCACTCAGCTCTGTTCTCTCTCTCTCTCTCTAGCTTCGAATTACCTTTGTCATTTTCCCTAAGTTGATTTCAAATTGGGGGATCGTGTTATGCATTGGTATGTGCAGCACCATGCTGCACACTTCTGAACCATGAGATCGTGCATCCGATCTCAGTAATGAACGGCTCTTGATGGTTAGTTGTCGAGATGAGATCCGAGCTATCGGATGCCCGATCCGATGGCTCGGAGGTGCACAACATAACACCTCACTACACAGCACCAACCCAAATTCGGTTGATTTCAACTTTCTTTGAATCTTTTTCAACTCCAATCTGCGTATTTATATTTTCTCATCATCGAGACGAACGATGGATTTTAAATATTAAAAAATATACTAAATGTGAAAAAATAGACACCAAAAGGTAAGTAAGGTTTGAACCTTCAACAAATCGACGGAAGTATAAGGTGTCTACTGTCGAACTACCACCCCACTTGCAAATAATATCATCTTTGTCTTCATGCTTCTTCCTTTATCTTTTTCTATTATCGGTTCATGCTTCTTCCTCACCTTCACATTTTTGCGTGTAGTACCAATACTTTGTTATGCAAAGCCAAACTCTTGTGTAGGGATATAAACGAACTGAGTAGCTCACGAGCTTAGCTCCGCTCGTTTAGTAAATGAGCTGATTAAACTTGAGTTTTCGGTCCACTCGGCTTGTTCGACAAAATCTCGGCTCGTTAAGGGAGGCTCGATCAGTTCAATTAAAGAGGTTTGTTTAGTAAATGACTAATCTTAGCTCGCTAAGGCTTAAGCTAAACTCGAGCTTAAGTTTTTGTCTCGTTTAGTAAACGAGTCGAGCTCGGCTCGGCTTGTTTACAACCCTACACTTGTGGGGTTGTAGTATACTGTAATTTGTTCCCAAGCAAACAGGATCGTAACCTATTTAGTATCTACAGTAAAGGTAAATTCAGTGTGATCAAATGTTAGATTGATATCTGATCGACATAAATTTTTGACATAATTAAAGTTCTCGACGGACTCTAAATAAACATTTTCGAACATCAAAATAGACTTCCGAAAGGCCCGCAAAGCAATTACTTGAGAGTATCCCTGGCCCTTAATTAAATCCTGCCTTCACTCTGCACGCGATTAGTAGAAGTGTAGAACAAAAAACCTCTGTTTCAAGAAACAAGCTCCAATGGAGGAACAAAAACAAACCCAGAAGCCTCAAACCAACAACCGCCGTTTAGTACTGTTTCCAGTCCCTTTACAAGGCCACATAAATCCCATGCTTCAACTAGCCAGCATCCTCCACTCCAGAGGCTTTTCCATCACGATCATCCACACCCACTTCAACTCCCCCGCCAAATCCAAGCACCCTCACTTCACCTTCCTCCCCATCTCCCACGGGCTTTCACCAACCGGGGCTTCGCGGGATGACGTTGTCTCTTTCGTCACTCAGCTCAACTCCGACTGTGTCGCCCTGTTTCGGGACTGTTTGGCTGGATTATTAGCAGATGGCCCGATTGCTTGCTTGATAACTGATGCTAATTGGCATTTTTCGCAATCGGTTGCTGATGGGTTTGGGATTCCGAGGATTGTTTTGAGGACTAGTAGTGTTTCTTCTTTTCTGGTTTATGCTGCCTTGCCCATGCTGCGGGAAAAGGGTTATCTCCCAAAACAAGGTATTGAGCTCTGTTTTTTCTTTATCTGTCTCTAGCTTCGAATTACCTTCGTCATTTTCCCTAAGTTGATTTCCTTGTCTTTCTCGGAATCTTTTTCAACGTCGGTCTGTGTATTTATATTTTTCTCATCATCGAGATGAATGAGGAATTTTAAATATTAAAACACACTGTAAGTCTAACTTTCAATACTTAAATAAAAACTATTTATGTTAATGCCAGAATTTGTGCTGCGTAAAGAACTTCTATCATGTGTGCACTGTACAGAGTACAAAGGCTTAAGTACGGGAAAAAAAAAAGATTACAAAGGCCCTTGCTGAAATTTTGACATCAATAAAAATGTTTCAAGACATACAATAAATGTCAAAAGGCTAATGCCTTGTTTGTTTCACATTTTGAAAAGTTTTTTTTTTCAAAAAATACACCTTACTTTCAATCATTATTTCTCACTCATTACCCTTATCTCTAATCATTATTCTCATTTCTCTATCTATTTCTCTTCCAACATTACCCCTACTTCCAACATTACTCTCATAAAAAAAATTTCAATTTTTTTTCAACAACTCATCCAAACACAGTATTGTTGGGATTTAACAGGAGTTTGGTGATATCCACAAAACGAGAAATTTTTGGGTGCCCCTGGCCGACGTGGTGCCCAAGCAATATATCCGGATTATCCAAAAGTGTATTGGACGGCTTAGATTGAAACACTCTCTTTTCTCTTTTTTTCTCCAAATCCGAGCCATCCAAAATCGAAATAGACGGCCCGGATGCGCTGAACGGACACCACGTTGTACCCGCTTGGCACTGAAAATCTTCTCCCACAAAACACACATATTGAGATCCAATACTAAATACTCCCTCCGTCCCAAATTCTTTGTCCGGTCCGCAAAACGGATTGTTAAAAATAATGCAATTTTTTCAAGAAAAAATTCAAACTTTTTTCACAAATTAAAAATACTCATTGATATCTAGTAAGTTGTTAAAAAACTTTTGATTTTTTCTTGCAAAAATTGTATTATTTTTAACACTCCGTTTTGCAGACCGGACAAAAAATTTGGGACGGAGGGAGTAAGTATTATCACAAAAAAAACAAAAGTGACACGGGAGATTTACGTGATTTGTCCAAAAACCTGGTTACTCCACAGTGAGAGATAGTCCACTATATGAACACTGAAAATTACAATAGTTATGAACCTGACTCCAATACCTGAGCCCTGAAGTTATACACGCTTTCCCACTCATCTGGTGTCGATGGGCCCCGCTCATTTGTATTTTTCTTTTCCCTCACAGTGCATCCCGCAAGGTGCTGCCCCATCTCTCAACATCTCCATCTCCATCTCCACCTGCCTTCAGTATACCATATAAGCGGGTATCATGTGATACTTATTCAGTGCATTCGAGCCATTTAATACACTTTTGAACGACTCGGATTTGTAGAGAGAAAATAGAAAGAGAAGTGTTGGGGTGAGAGAAAAGAAAGTGTTTCAATTCTAGCTGTCCAAAAATGTATTGGATGACCCGAATGTGCCGAGTAGATACCACGTGAGATATACCTAGCACCGAAAAATTTCTCCATAGATGCCAGTTGAGGTCATCCATGACTTCAATTTAACCCATCTCTATCGAGCAATCTCTCAGTGGGGCAAATTCAACACTCATTAGTCTCATTTGATCGTCTAGGCTCTAGTTCTAGCTTAGGACCTCAGTTTTCTCAAGCCGGCCCTAATCATTCCATTTGGTTTGGGACTGGCAGAAAACAAGATTCGTGAGACAAAGTCATGAATAGAAAAGAGAAATGTGGTGGAATTTTCTTTGTTAGTATCTTCTCATTTTTTTACGAGACAAGAAATCTAACCTACTCTATCTTAAAAGATTGGGGATGGGGTCTTAAAGGATTGGGGATGGAGTAAGTGAGGTTTCAACCTTCAACAAATGGACGGAAGTATAAGGTGTCTACTGTCGAACTACCACCCCACTTGCAAATAATATCGTCTTTGTCTTCATGCTTCTTCCTTTTATCTTTTTCTATTATCGGTTCATGCTTCTTCCTCACCTTCACATTTTTGCGCGTAGTACCAATACTTTGCTATGCAAAGCCAAACTCTTGTGTAGGGATATAAACGAACTGAGCAGCTCGTGAGCTTTGACTCGGCTTGTTTAGTAAATGAGTTGATTGAACTCGAGTTTTCAGTTCACTCAGCTTGTTTGACAAAAGTTCGGCTCGTTAAGGGAGGCTCGATCAGTTCAATTAAAGAGACTCGTTTAGTAAATGACTAATCTTAGCTCGCTAAGGCTTAAGTCAAACTCGAGCTTAAGTTTTTGACTCATTTGGTAAACGAGTTAAGCTAAACGAGTCAAGCTTGAGCTTGGCTCGACTCGTTTTCAACCTCACTCTTGTGGGGTTGTTATTTTGTTGGGATTGTAGTATACTGTAATTTGTTCCCAAGGCAAATAGGATCGTAACCTATTTAGTATCTACAGTCAAGGTAAATTCAGTGTGATCAAATGTTAGATTATACCTGATCGACATAATTAAAGTTCTCAACGGACTCTAAATAAACATTTCCGAACATCAAAATAGACTTCCGAAAGGCCCGCGAAGCAATTACTTGAGAGTAGGCCCTTAAAAATACTGCCTTTACTCTGCACGCGATTAGTATAAGTATAGAACAAAAAACTTGCCCCTCTGTTTCAAGAAACAAGCTCCAATGGAGGAACAAAAACAAACCCAGAAGCCTCAAACCAACAACCGCCGTTTAGTACTGTTTCCAGTCCCTTTACAAGGCCACATAAACCCCATGCTTCAACTAGCCAGCATCCTCCACTCCAGAGGCTTTTCCATCACGATCATCCACACTCACTTCAACCCCCCCGCCAAATCCAAGCACCCTCACTTCACCTTCCTCCCCATCTCTCATGGGCTTTTGCCAACCGGGGCCTTGCGGGATGACGTTGTCTCTGTCCTCACTCAGCTCAACTCCGACTGTGTTACCCCGTTGCGGGACTGTTTGGCTGGATTATTAGAAGATGGCCCGATTGCTTGCTTGATAACTGATGCTATTTGGCACTTTCCGCAATCGGTTGCGGATGGGGTTGGGATTCCGAGGATTGTTTTGAGGACTAGTAGTGTTTCTTCTTTTCTGGTTTATGCTGCCTTGCCCATGCTGCGGGAGAAGGGTTATCTCTCCAAACAAGGTTTTTTCTTTATCTGTCTCTAGCTTCGAATTACCTTTGTCATTTTCCCTAAGTTGATTTCCTTGTCTTTCTCAGAATCTTTTTCAACTTCGGTCTCTGTATTTATATTTTTCTCATCATCGAGGCGAATGAGGAATTTTAAATATTAAAACATACGAAATGTAAAAAATAAATGCTATATTTTTGAAGATAAATAATTTAGTCCGAAACTTTCAATACTCAAATAATTATCTATCAAGGCCTTCTTTGTGATCCTAGATCATGAGTTGTTTTTTCAAAACTGTTTATGTTAATGTAAATATTTGTTTTGCGTAAAAAACTTTTTTTTTTATCAGTAAAAGGAAAGCTTTCATTAACTCATAACACGACGTACAGAGCTAATAGGGTCATAGATACATCGTTTTGACCATCCATGACCCTTTTCTCCTAACCACACGGAGGAAACTGATAAAGACCCAACAGGCTAAGTCCAAATCAGGGCAAAAACCCAAACGGCCCAGGTTGGTAAGGAACCAACACAAACCCAAAACAGCCCAAATACCCAAAGGGCAAAGCCCAAAAACCTAAATACAACATGCGTAATAAACTTCTATCTTGTGTGCAGAGTACAAAGGCTCTTACATACTGAAATTTTGATATTAACACAAATGTTTCAAGACAGTAATAAGAAATGTGAAAAGGCTTCATTGTTGGGATTTAGCAGAAGTTTGATGATACCCACAAAACACACATATTGAGATCCAACACTAAATAAGTATAAGTATTATCACAAAAAAAAACAAGAGTGTTACTAAAGATTTACGTGATTGACCAAAAAATCAGGTTACTCCACGGTGCGAGATACTCCACTATATGAACCAAAGGGTGCTGCCCCTTTTCTCTACATCTCCATCTCTACCTGCCTTCAGTATACAACATATACACATGGATGCCAATTGAGGTCATCCATGACTTCAATTTTAAGTTTTAATACCCATTTGATCTTCTAGCTTAGGACCTCAAGTTTTCTCAAGCCGGCCCTAATCGTTCCATTTGGTTTGGGACTGGCGGAAAAAAGACAAAATCGTGAATAGGAAAGAGAAATGGGGTGGAATTTTCTTTAATATTAATTTGGAGCCATGTGGTTTCTAATGGGAATCAGCTTTTCAAATATTATCATCATACGAGACAGGAAATCTAATCTATTACTATATCCTAAGGGATCGGGGTTCAATTCCAGTCCAGTTTTTTTACCGTCCAATCAGGTCCAGTTTTGGGCTGTGATGGGCCCATTCCGGGCCCACAACAATGATCGGAATCGTTCATTTTATAAAGCTCGTCAAATATGTCATCCATGCCAAAAATTGGCTTGATCAAACATCAATAGATACATGGATGAAACAGATTTGTACAAGAAAAAAGAGATGACAAAAATTAAGGTGAAATTAATAATTACCCATTTTTTTCATGTACAAATATGTTTCATCCATGTACCTATTGATATTTGATCAAGCTAATTTTTGGCATGGATGACATATTCGATGAGCTCTACAAAATGAACGATTCCGATCATTGTTGTGGGCTCGGAATGGGCCCACAACAGCCCAAAACTGGACCGGATTGGAGGGTAAAAAAACTGGACAGGAATTGAACCCTGGCTATCGGGTGGGTGAGGTTTTACCTTTCAAATAATATCGTCTTTGTCTTCGTTTTTCTTTTCCTATTATCGATTCATGCTTCTTCCTCCTCCCCTTCATATATTTGCGTGTAGCACCAATACTTTGTTATGCAATGCCAAACTCTTGTTGATTGATACTTGATCAACATAATTTTTAACATAATCAAAGTTCTCAACGAACTCTAAACAAACATTTCCGAACATCAAAACAGACTTCCGAAAGGCTCGCGAAGCGATTACTTAAGAGTCTCCCTCCCCATTATACACTCCTTTTACTCTTCACGCGATTAGTAAAACAAAAAACTTGGCCCCTCTGTTTCAAGAAACAAGCTCCGATGGAGAAACAAGAACAAACCCGAAAGCCTCAAGCCGACAACCGCCGTTTAGTACTGTTTCCAATCCCTGCACAAGGCCACATAAACCCCATGCTTCAACTGGCAAACATCCTCCACTCCAGAGGCTTTTCCATCACAATCATTCACACTCACTTCAACTCCCCCGCCAAATCCAAACACCCTCACTTCACCTTCCTCCCCATCTCTGACGGGCTTTCGCCAACCGAGGCCCCGAAGAGAAATATCATCTCTTTCCTCACTGGGCTCAACTCCAACTGTGTCGCCCCGTTTCGGGACTGTTTGGCTGGATTACTAGCCGATGGCCCTATTGCTTGCTTGATAACTGATGCTATTTGGCACTTTTCGCAATCGGTTGCTGATGGGTTTGGGATTCCGAGGATTGTTTTGAGGACTAGTAGTGTTTCTTCTTTTCTGGTTTATGCTGCCTTTCCAACGCTGCAGGAAATGGGTTTTCTCCCCGAACAAGGTGTCGGTTTATTGAGCTCTGTGTCTTTCTTTTTCTGTCTCTCTGGCTTTGAATTGCTTTTCATTTTTCCTTGCATGAATTTGAGTTTCTGATTTGGCTAGTGAACATCACTAAAAGCCTAAAACTTTGTTTGCAATAGTTTTTTTTTATTTATTTAGCCGTTCATTTTTTTGTATTTTCGTGACAGAAGCATAGAATATCATCTGAGAGCAATTTTCAGAAACTTATGATTGGTGTTTTCTAAAAAAATGTGTTATTTTCAATACAAAGTTATGAAAACATATAGTTCGCGGAATCGCCGAACAAATTTACTTGTGCTCTATGGAAAATAAAAGTAGAAAGCGAAGATTAAAGTTCCCCAATGCCTCACACGCTTATAATGCGCGTGTTTCACACTTGGCATTAAAATGGGCAAAAATGGATCAATCTGCTCATTTTTACAAACCATGGGTAGGTTATGTGCTCACTTTTGAACCATCCGCACATGGCCCAAACCCCCTAACTTTGCCCTTTAACATAACACTTCTTTTCCCTTCAAATATGTCCCAATATAGATGTGTCCATAGCCATCCGATGAAGTTAGGGCTCACGTGCATCGTGTAGGGCTTACACATGCATCAAATGACTCCAGAAACATTTGTATCCAAATATGAAATATGTATTCGGACATCTCTCTGTCAATAACATTGCTCTTCATTCATTCTGGTTTCTTTTTATCTACAGATTCCCAACTAGAATCACCAGTGCCAGAGTTAGCACCACTCCAAGTCAAAGACCTTCCCTCAATCCCAACAAACGACTCCGAAAACTTATACAAGCTACTCAACAACATGGTGCAACAATCCAAGGCCTCCTCAGGCCTAATTTGGAACACTTTTTCGGAACTCGAAGAATCTGCACTGATCCAAATACGCGAACAATTCCCCATCCCAAATTTTCCAATCGGCCCATTTCACAAGTCCTTTTCTGCCTCGTCAAGTAGCCTACTAACCGAAGATAGGAGTTCCATATCCTGGCTAAATACCCAAAAACCGAAATCTGTGTTATACGTGAGTTTCGGAAGTATTGCTGATATGGGTGAAAACGAGTTCCTGGAAATGGCATGGGGGTTAGCCAACAGCATGCAGCCCTTTTTGTGGGTGGTTCGACAGGGAATGATCCGCGGTTCAGAGTGGCTCGAGGCGTTGCCAGGTGGGTTCATGGAGAAAATTGGGAACAACGGATGTATCGTCAAGTGGGCCCCGCAACAAGAAGTGCTAGCTCATTTTGCTGTAGGAGGGTTTTGGACCCACAACGGGTGGAACTCGACGTTGGAGAGTATATGCGAAGGAGTGCCGATGATATGTTCGCCTTGTTTTGGGGATCAGCTGGTGAATGCAAAGTATGTGAGTGATGTTTGGGGGATTGGGTTGAGGTTTGATAAAGGGGTGGGGAGAGGAGAAGTGGAGAGAGGGATTAGGAGAGTGATGTTGGAGAGAGAAGGGGAGGAGATGAGAGAGAGGATTTTGTGCTTGAAGGAGAAAGTGGATGCCTGTCTCAAGGAAGGGGGATCTTCAGATCAGTATTTGGAACAATTAATTACTTACATTTTGTCTTTCCAGTAGGAGTAATATTTTTCGGGGAACAGTAGGAGTAATATTGGTCTTCTGTTTGTGGGAATTTTTTTCCTGACGGCCAGGGGTATCTAGGACAGTTTGTGCACTTTGACTAATTCTCTTTAAAGTCCGATCAAAGACAGGCCTTTTGCCCCGGAACTTTTAATGTTTTGATGATTATGTGGCTATTATTTTTGAGTTTTGTGTTATGGCTGCCAAGCTGATCTAGCCATTGAGATTAGTGAGATTAAATATGTGCATTTAAATGTGAGTCCTTTGACAGTTATATAGGTGGAGATGCTCTCCCTCTCCTTCAATTAACTCCTTTTTTCCCAGAGAAAAAATAAGTTATCGACGGAGGTGGCTGATAAAAGAATCATACTACTCAAGTTCCAGTCTGCATTCATTGGTTAAAAATTTGTTCACTGTTGATTTCTTCTGTGAACAAATTAAGCTTGAATATGTTTTTGAAACGAATTTTCTAGAAACCGAAACTGTGAACTCCCCCTCTCTTCTTTTTTTTAAATCTTTATTGGGTGTGCCTAGTAGGGCTGGATGAAACGAAACTTTCATTTCCGATTTTGAAGTGCGAGATCTTACTGGTTCCTATCTCATTTTTTGTTTTGCCAAGCCCGTAGCCAATTACTTATGACCGTCAAATTTAACATATCTTCCACGTGGTAATCAAACCTGACTCCAATACCTAGGCCTTGAAGTTATACACATTTTCCGGCTCACCCGATGTCCATAAGCGGGAATGAGAGGGGCTGTAGTACACCTGCCACACTATACCGTCATTAGTATTTTTCTTTTTCCTTACATAGTATCCCGCAGCGCCAAAGGGTGCTGTGGCTGCTGCCCCATCTCTCTACATCTCCTTTTCTACCTAAAAAGAAACAAAAAAACAAAAAATCTTCGATAAAGTCTAAGCATGGGCTGCCAACAAAGTCTTCCATGGATGCCAATTGAGGTCATCCATGACTTCAATTTAGCCCATCTCTATCAACCAGTCTCTAAGGGGGCGCTGGGCTAAGTAAGTCATTTGGCTTATTTTTTTGTCTTTATTCAAATTCTTTTCGCATTGGGGACTATTGCTTCGTCTTGATGAGAGGAATCTAAAAAGTAAAAAATTACGATCGAAACCTAACTTTTTTGAATAAAGACAAAAATAAGTCAATAAGCCAATTTTTTCGTCTTTATTCAAAAAAATTATATTTCGATCCTAGTTTTTTATTTTTTAGATTTCTCTTATCATAAAAAAGTAATAATCCCCTAAAAATTGACAAAAACTAATAAATGCGAAAAAAAATTGAATAAGAACAAAAAAAAATAAACCAAGTGGCTTATTTGGCCGAACACCCCCTTAAATCCTTAATGGGGGAAAACTAAAAACTTGGTTCCTCTGTTTCAAGAAACAAGCTCCAATGGAGGAACAAAAACAAACCCAAAAGCCTCAAGCCAACAACGGCCGTTTAGTACTGTTTCCAACCCCTGCACAAGGCCACATAAACCCCATGCTTCAGCTAGCAAACATCCTCCACTCCAGAGGCTTTTCCATCACACTCATCCACACCCACTTCAACTCCCCCGCCCAATCCGACGACCGTCACTTCACCTTCCTCCCCATCTCCGACAGGCTTTCGCTAACCGAGGCCCCGATGGAAAATCTTCTCTCTTTCCCCACTCTGCTCAGCTCCAACTGTGCCGCCCCGTTTCGGGACTGTTTGGCTGGATTACTAGCAGATGGGCCGATTGCTTGCTTGATAACTGATGCTATTTGGCACTTTTCGCAATCGGTTGCTGATGGGTTTGGGATCCCGAGGATTGTTTTGAGGACTGGTAGTGTTTCTTCTTTTCTGGTTTATGCTGCCTTGCCAATGCTGCGGGAAAAGGGTTATCTCCCCAAACAAGGTGTGGGTTTATTGAGCTCTGTATTTCTTTCCCTGTCTCTCTAGCTTTGAATTACTCTTCATTTTCCCTTGCCAATCATATGGAGTTGCAAAATTGCATGAATTTGAGTTTCTGATTTGGCTAGTGAACAGCACTAAACTTATGATTGGTGTTTTTTTTTTTTTTTAAAAAAAGGGTTATTTTCAATACAAAGTTATGGAAACATATACTCTGTTCGCCAAATAAATTTACATGTGACCTGTGGAAAATAAAAGCAGAAAGCGAAGATTGAGATAATACATGAGACGAATAAAAAAAATTCTACTGGCAAGGCTTATTGTTTTAGTAACCTGGAGTGCCAAAGCGTGCGTACTGTCCCCCTTTAAGTGGCTATTACAAATCCAAATTTGAGTTCTTAAATCCAATTTCCAGTTATCAAATTGCTACTCTTCTGAGTTCTTATACCAGCGCACTGCGGGGTTATAGTCAATCTTTGATAGGACTCTTTGAGATCTTATTATCATGAATTGAACGGTTTGTTTTATGGATGCTGCTGGAAATTGTATTTTGAACTAAAAATTAGAAGCGACATAAATTGACTACATCTGCTTAAAAAATGGACGATCTGTACATGCAATGGACTGTAAAATTAAAAAAAAATTAACTATGTGGTTTTCAATGTTCGCTATTTCTTTCTACAAATAAAATGCTTAACGACCTCTGTAAAATCAACGATATTGATCAAAATGATGAGATCTTGGCTGATCAAAAAATGATGAGATCTTGAATGCGAGGCACAAGTTAGCCATCAAAGTCGCATTTGGTGTGGAATTGGCTGAAAAAGGTTCGTTGCCAAGATTTTTATGTCCAAAAGGGGGACAGTGTAAGATAAAGTCATGAATGGAAAAGAAGAGGGGGTGAATTTTCTAGATTTCGGGTTGGTGGTATGCAGTGTAGTACACAACACCATTCTGCGTATTTTTGAGCCGTCGGATCGTGCATCTGACAGCTTGAATCTCATCTTGACAACTAAGATATTAATTTGAAGCCATGTGGTTTCTAAGCGGAGTCTGCATTTTTTTTTTTGGGAGTAAGTAAATCTGCAAATTTATTATTATCTTTGTCTGCGTTCTTCCTACCTTCATATATTTTCTTGTAACATCATTAATCTACCCCTTCGACTCAAGTTACTTGTTCCTTTTGGAAAATCGTGAATTTTGCATGCAAAAAATTACATGTTTATGAGATCTTTTTTTAAAAAATTTACGCCAATTTTTTCTTTTCAATGAGATTTTGAAATTGGTGTAAAAATTCATGCTTATACATAATTTTTTGAGTGCAAATGCAAAATTTTCCGAAGACGACAAGCAATTTGGGACGGATGGAGTAATACTCTAGACAATAGACAGCCAATGCAGAGCAAAACTTTTGTGGGGTTGTTTCTCAGAGATTCATTAATGTTTCTTGTTTCATTTATTCTCTAAGGCAAATGATTCCAACTTGTTGGAATTTGTCTCTCATTGGTTATTTATCATCTCAAAAATTAGTATATGAGCTTTTGCAGTCTCTCCCATCATTGCTACTTGATTTTTGAGGTGAATGCTTTAACATAATATTAGAGTTAGGTTATCGGAGACCTTTCCCCTTTTGTTTTTTTGTGCCATAATTGCACTTTGTTTCGTTGTGATCCGTATGTTCTGGACCTTTGTTGACCTCTCCTGTGCTCTGTGCGAGTCAAAGGTCGCACGTGCGGGAGGGTGTTGGAATTTATCCCACATCGGTTAATTATCACCTTGAAAGTATGATCCTGAGTGGCTTCCGCTCATTGCTAATTGGTTTTGAGGTGGATAATTTAACATAACACTTCTTTTTCCTTCAAATATGTCCAAATATATGTGTCCATAGGCATCCGATGAAGTTAAGTCGTACGCGTATCGTGTGTGGCTTACACATGCATCAAATGACTCCAGAAACATTTGTATCCAAATATGTATCCCGACATTTCTGTCAATAACATTGCTCTTCATTCATTCTGGTTTCTTTTTATCTACAGATTCCCAACTAGAATCACTAGTGCCAGAGGTAGCACCACTCCAAGTCAAAGACCTTCCCTCAATCCCAACAAACGACTCCGAAAACTTATACAAGCTACTCAGCAACATAGTGCAACAAACCAAGGCCTCCTCAGGCCTAATTTGGAACACTTTTTCGGAACTAGAAGAATCTGCACTGATCCAATCCCGCGAACAATTCTCCGTCCCAAATTTTCCAATCGGCCCATTTCACAAGTCCTCTCCCGCCTCGTCGAGTAGCCTACTAACCGAAGATAGGAGTTCCATATCCTGGCTAAATATCCAAAAACCGAAATCTGTGCTATACGTGAGTTTCGGAAGTATTGCTGATATAGGTGAAAACGAGTTCCTGGAAATGGCATGGGGGTTAGCCAACAGCATGCAGCCCTTTTTGTGGGTGGTTCGACCGGGAATGGTCCGGGGTTCAAAATGGCTTGAGGCGTTGCCAGGTGGGTTCATGGAGAAAGTTGGGAACAACGGATGTATCATCAAGTGGGCCCCGCAACAAGAAGTGCTAGCTCATTTTGCTGTAGGAGGATTTTGGACTCACAACGGGTGGAACTCGACGTTGGAGAGTATATGCGAAGGAGTGCCGATGATATGTTCGCCTTGTTTCGGGGATCAGCTGGTGAATGCAAAGTATGTGAGTGATGTTTGGGGGATTGGGTTGAGGTTTGATAAAGGAGTGGAGAGAGGAGAAGTGGAGAGCGGGATTAGGAGAGTGATGTTGGAGAGAGAAGGGGAGGAGATGAGAGTGAGGATTTTGTGCTTGAAGGAGAAAGTGGATGCCTGTCTCAAGGAAGGGGGATCTTCAGATCAGTACTTGGAACAATTAATTACTCACATTTTGTCTTTCCAATAGGAGAAATATTGGTCTTCTGTTTGTAGGATTTTTTTCCCGCCTGTCTGGAGTGTCTGGGTTAATTTGTGCACTTCTACTAATTTCTTTCCAGTCAAAGACAGGCCTTTCCCCTTGGAACTTTTAATCCTTTAATGGTTATGTGGCTGTTCTTTTGAGTTTTGTGCTCTGGCTGCTAAGTTGGTGCAGCCATTGAGATTAGTGAGATTGAAGATGCGAAACCGTCTGCTTCCAAATTCCAAGTGTAATTGCCAAAACAAATATGTGCAGAGTTCCCTTCAGGCTTCAGGTAAGAACGCCATCATTTTAAATAAAATGAGGACGTTCTCTTTTCTCTCATTTTCTGATCAAATTTCGATAGTCCGAACCGCTTAATGTGTTCAGAACATGATTTTAAGGATTCGCGTAAAAAATTAACAAAAAAAATGACAGAAAATGGCTTGATTTGAGCAGTTTTTATTTGAACCGTTCGATAAAATACAGACAAAAACTGCTCGGATCAAGTCATTTCCAGTCTTTTTTTGGCTGATTTCTCATGAGTACTCTTAAAATCATATTCTGAACATATTGTGCGGCTCGGATCATCATAAATTAGTCAGAAAATGAACGTTCTTAACTTAAAACAATAAAGGCACTCTTACTTGAAGTTTTGTTTTTAAATGTTTGTCCTATGAGTCTGTGACTCTCACTCTCCTTCACAAACTTGCGCCTCATCCCCCGCCTCACATTTCACATTCGTCAGCTGCCCTCGCTTAACTTCGTCGGGACTTAGGTGCCGTTCTATTTTCTTTTTAAACCTTTTTTTTTCTAAAAGAATGTAATTTCAAGTTTAAATATAATAAAAATGAAAAATAATTTTTAAATTTTTTTGTACCATTTAAAATATCTCAATGAGATCTATCAAATAAAATCTATGTTGGTAGGAAAATTATTTATATAAATACATAATTTTTGAGTTTAAAATTACCTTTTTTCCTAAAAGTTTTTTTTTTAAAAAAACCAAAACGGGGCCTTAGGCCACGTTTTCGCTATAATTTTTTGACTTTGGTTGACTTGTTCAGACTAAACTTTTTTTTTTTTTTGTCAAAGTCAAGTTACTTCTGCTAAACTTTTTATAACTTCTAATTTACTGGAAACAACTTAATTACAAAAAGTTAGTAGGAATTGTTCACAATTTCTAACTTATCAAAAATGCTCCCTTAGTGACAACGTGGTAACAGATAAATATTTCTTTCGTGAGTTACGGCTTACGTCGAAACATATTAGGTCAGTTACTTATGATCGGAATCGCTACGCTGGTTTAATTCAACACACCTTTCTTTTGGCTTTGTATGAGTAATGGGAAAAAGCTGGCCGTTGAACCTCAACATCAACTCGACGAATATTCCTAACCCACATAAATAAGATATTCGGTGATTAGTTGATCCCGTGATTTCCCTAACCACAGTAGAAAAACATTCCATCACAATCAACACATCCATCACAACCGCCAATCCCCATCAATCGTCATCATCGCCAAATCTAACGGTCTTAAACTCACACTCACAATACAGAGCAATCGCACTCCACACGTTGTCCGTTTCTCGTTACGTCGCCGTTTCGTCTCGGCTGTTTCTTCTCCGTCCACAAGGCACAAGACGCACAGAGACAGAGAGAGAGAGAGAGAGAAGAGAGAGGGAGTATATGCAGACGGAGGCTAGGGTAGGGGAGATGGCTCTCAATTCAAACCATGGAGGCGTCGTCGTGGTGGCTCAGCAGAAGAGGTCGTTGCAGCATCAGCAATCGCAAATCGGAACAGTTTCGCAGCTCCTCGCCGGAGGCGTCGCCGGCGCCGTCAGCAAGACCTGCACGGCGCCGCTCGCTCGCCTCACTATCCTTTTCCAGGTAGGGGTGATAAACAAGCGGAGTAGGTAGTTGTTCGAGTTTAATTTGAAAACGTTACAAGGTTCAAAATACCTGGTTTGCTTTGTTAATAAGACGAGCGGAACTCAAACGAGCTTTAACCAAGTCAGATGTTGAGTAGCTTGAGTTCTATATAAATTATAGGGCAAACGAGCCGAGAAATAATTTGTTCCAGCTCCGTTCGAATGGATATTGAATTTTGATTTGTTTATTAACAAACTGATCATAAACGAGCTTTTTATGAGCGGACACGAGCTCAAACTCTGAGTCGCTTGGTTCGTTTACCGGTCCTATTCCCAGGTTAATTTTTTCCTAGATACCTATTTTGGTTCAGTTTGCAGAGTATTTTTCGTTATGTTTTTAGCATCATTTCCTAACAAGATATTTCACATTCTCGGGAAATTGTACCCCTTGAAGCATGAACATATTGTAGAAACTTATTCTAAATGAATCAACTTAACAATGACCATGTTTCGTTGGCTCTATAATCCGGAGAAACGAAATGATTGATAATAGTTGATACAGAAACAAAAACCGTATACTGAGTCACACAGCATCCTTAAAAACAGATTTGCTGCCTACGGAATGTTAAGATTGAAACAGGCGTCTACCAGGATAATCCAGCTATAACCACACAGAACACCACCATGAGTAGCCTTGGTGAACTGGACTTTGTCTGCATCTCTCACTCAAGAACTAACTCAGAATTGTAGAGTATGAAGTCTGAAAACTGTGTCAAAACTGGGTACGGGATGCTCTCCTTATATAGCCAAAAGGAGACCCTTGAAGTGCTGCCTGGAATTGAACACGAGCCTTGAATAGTAGAATTGATTAGGGGGAAAACTCCTGCCATGAATATGGGGAAGTAAAGAGACCGGGGAAAGCCAAAGGCCTTGGAAGGCCAAAGGTCTCCCAAGTTCATCCACACCACCCAAAATTCCAACCGCAGTATTTTGAGGCAGTTAAATGAGCATTTGGACTTGTAATTGAGGATGTGCTTGGATAAATATCATTTGTTTTACCGATGATATCATCTTGTTTCTGCAGGTGCAAGGCATGCACTCTGATGTCGGCATGCTGAGAAAGGCTAGCATTTTGCACGAGGCTTCACGCATTGTTAGGGAAGAAGGATTTAGGGCCTTCTGGAAAGGAAATCTTGTTACAATTGCTCATCGTCTGCCTTACTCTTCTATCAGCTTTTATGCATTTGAACGCTACAAGAATGTTGGTACATAGGTTCTATGATGATTTTCTATGTAGTTTGAATTGTGTTGGTAGAATATTCTCGTATCTGGTTCGTTGTTTGATCTTTTGCATCTTCTTATCTTACAGCTGTTACAAAACGTTTTGGTGATTGAAAATCAAAGAGAAAATGTTGGCGTAGACATTTTCATACGCCTTGTAGGTGGTGGTTTGGCTGGGATTACTGCTGCATCTGTTACATACCCATTGGATCTTGTAAGGACACGTCTTGCAGCACAGGTAAGAATCGATAGACATTTTGCTAGTTTAGTTCATTTATCATTTTCCAGCTTGTAAGTTTGTCGATGCTTTATTTGTCATCCGTTGGAGCACACATCTCTCCAGCTATCCCAGAAATGATTATTTAGTGGTTTATTCTCGAGTTGGGGATAAGTTACTACTAGCATGAGCCATGAAGGAAGAATAAAGTTGCCATACCTTCTTTTTTTTAATCGGCAAAAGAAATTTCGTATATCGATAAAAGTATAAAATCATTACAATAAAGAAAAAATGTTTCCTTACTTAGACTTAGAGCAGTCTCCTGCCTTGTCTTTTTAGCTTTTCTGTTACTTAGCTTGGAAACGGGAAGCAATCTATTCCTGTCTTTGCGTCAAAGATCAGGTGTTGTCGTCCAGTACGCAGAATGAAATATTTCACTGTCATTCAGTGATTGGTGGTAATATGATGCTAATTATGTGTCAAAGAATCAAAAGAGCACATCTAAAGGCACTATAGTGGCACAAATAGAAGAAACTTTGACTTGGCAGAGAAACCACTGTTGGTTTATGGACTTTTTTCTGTATGAGTTCCAGGTGCTTCGTAATGCAGGAAGACCTGCTAGTGAATTTGTTTTTAAACTCCACCTACTAACCTTGAGATTGTGGTTCAAACCTCAGGGCAACCACTTTATGCAGATATTGCCAAAGGTTACGCTTGCACCCAATAGACTGCCATCCCCCAATATGGGATACTAAACTAGATTTTCTTCTGTGTTGTGCCTCTAAAGGTCAACAGCCTGATTTCTGGTCGCATACTTCCAAGTATTACAATGATTTTCACAGTCTGTTTCCCTTGTGCATGTTTTCTTGATCATTTAGTTTTTAATTCACAGACAAATGTCACCTACTATAGAGGTATATGGCATGCTCTACGCACTATAACAAGGGAAGAAGGTGCCTCTGGCCTCTACAAGGGACTTGGGGCAACATTATTGGTAAAGTTTCTTTTGTTGTTGTTAGAATCCAAGTGTGCTTGATAAGCACGTTTTGTGTAATTAACCGCTGTTTTGAACAATACAGGGTGTCGGGCCTAATTTAGCAATCAGCTTTTCGGTTTATGACAGCTTGAGATCTTATTGGAAATCACAGAGGTAATACCTCATAAATTAAGGATTTGAAATTGCCTTCTTATTTATCTGTCGAGTGCTTTATGTGTTGTGTTTTCTTTGTCCATTATGTAAGTTTGCATGGTGAAATGATTCATAATTCATTTTGTTGACCTTAGGCCTGATGACTCCACTGTCATTGTCAGCCTTGCCTGTGGCAGCGTTTCAGGCATAGCATCGTCAACAGGTGAGTGATCTGAAACAAAAGGCCCTAAAACTTTAAGAGAGGTCACTTTTGGAGTTGCTCTCTAAAACCATTTCAATTTTCAATCGAACCAATGGAAATGTGTTGGCGTTTGCTCCTCGCATAGCAGTGTTTTCCACTATATTCGTCTGTCCAATATAGGTCAATGTTTGTAGCAATGTTATAGTGTTCTTGTCTCATTTTCCTTGCTGTATTAGTTGTCCGAAAGTGCGTAAAGGAAATAGTGTTTCTATAATTTCTTTGCCATTGTTCTGTTCTGGAAATTGAACCGAGAATGCTATTTACTCCACATTACAGGGTAGTAGAGTTTTTTGCGATGCTAATGGCTGGAATTTCATATCTATTTTACCCTCACAATGCAGCTTATATTGATTAAATTGCTACTAACAGGGAACCATAATTTTTGGAGGTTCCTTTAAAGTTGTTTGTCTTGAGTTTATAAGTGATATCTATTTTAGTTCTTCTCGTTCAGCCTTCCTCACCTTCAGTAGGGAACTACAATCAAGCTCTTCAGTAGACTTTTTATTTGAATTCTATTATTAAGCAAAACTAATAGTGATGGAAAGAAGTTAATGCCTGTAGCTTGTCTTCAATGCTTTTGATGCAGAGAAGCAGGTTGAGATGCAGGCTTTGCACTAAGCATCTAACAGAGTGAAACCTAGAGCCAGAGACCCCGAGGAGAAGTCAATTTTTGTCTGATATATGAGGATCTTTTGTAAGGAAGCCAACAAAGTGATATCTTTTGTTTTTGCCGTTTGCTAACTGACTATATGTTATATGTAAAAATCTGACTTCGATGAACTTTGCCTGTCCTAAGTGAGAACTCGGCTTTCAGAACCATGTAGTGTGTTCTAACATAGGATGGCATATTCTCAGGCGATCCTATACAGTTCTCTCAGTTATCAGGCCTGAGAGTGTACTATTCGAGGTACGCTTCTCAATTATGCTTCCTTTCCCATCCCTTGCCGGTGATACTGGGACCTTTTAAGTTTCACAGGTGATTTATGTGGTAACTGAAGCTTTGTTTCATGTCATCTATGTGTTAGTCACTGTACCAGGTCTACCGCAAAGCCCTCTTCTTTCTTTCGTTTTTTCTCCTTGGCAGATCATATGTCAAGGATACTTGGCTTCAGGAGAAGGAAAGTTTTCTTCTTCTTTTTTGCTAAGTAGGAGAAGGAAGTTATTGTTAGAGAGGAATTACTGAAGTTGATTAAGAGGCTTCAAATGAGTTTGTGGATGGATAACTGAAACTAGTATCTACAAATCATTTTCAGAACTATTAAAGATCAAAACAAAGAGGTTGTAGCTCTAGCCTCTTATCTGTTCAAGGTTCAGAGTTTTCTTACATCCGTATTTGATTTCATATTGAGATTTTCATCCAACAGTTTTCCATAGCAGAGCCATAAGGTTCCATTGTTTTCGATTGTTTGCTTTATCATGAACCTTAAGACCTTATTATTCCTTTTCAGTTGGTTTTGAAATTCAGGAAAACTTGTTTTTGGGTTGATTAATCGACTTGGAGGTCAGGAGAAATAGTGGAACATTATTCATGAGCCATCCTCAAGTAGCTGGGAAAAAGGCTTTGTTGAGTCAAGTTGATATGTGGGGGGCAAAAACATCTTTAGAAAATCTTATCAAACCAAAAAACACTTTACTCTATTTGGTAAGAGGAATGAAATAGTGAGAGGAAGGCCAGTTAGTACTGGGGGGATAGCAAAGTTAGCATTTGGGATAGGAAAAACTCCCCTGCATTGTTTTGTTGTGCAGGTAAGGAAGGAGGTAGGAAAAAGGGCAATTACTTCATCCACCATGTACTGCCTAATAGCGGAAAGATTGTGTAAAGGGAAAATGTAACAAGTAGGCTCCTCTACTCTGGAGAAAAGGACATGGTTGGCTCTGAAGGAAACTTTTCCTTTCTCTTCTACTCTGCCTTTCCCTTCTTAAACGTGGTGGAAACTCTCTAGTCTCCTCATTTTCTTCCTAGTACAGTAGTACTCTTCCTGAGTTTGGTGGGGGGGAGGGGGGGGGGGGGGGGGGGGTTTGGAGAATGTTGTTGACAAATTGACTCCAATGCAAAACTATGGAGAATGAGTTGATTTTGATATGGGATATCAAACTGACATGCTTCTATCATGGAAAACTAGACGTTTCCTCTGAGGCTCCAACTCTTTGAATAGCATTTGAAGGACAAGCACTACAGAACACTACATGTATCCGAGTCATCAGTAAAGCTTGAACTGTCTGTATTGTGGTGGCATGCTCTATGTTGTGCCAGTGTGACTTGCATCTCTGAGGCAGGAATAACTTAACTTCAAGGAAGATGCATGATTTTGCTGCTGCTGCTGCTGCTGCTGCTGTGTGTGTGTGGGGGTATTTCGGGTGGATTGGACTGTTAAATACTGATTCAGTTGTCTGCAGATTTGTGTTGCCGATGCTATATTCCTTCGTGATGCTAACTAAGCCGACAATATGTTGTTGACTCCATTCAGATTCCTAAGTTTGGAGCATTCTAGTTTGTCATTCTTCCATAAATAGGCATCCCAACCTAAATAAATTGATAGACCAGACGCTATTCTCTCAGCTTTTACATTAACATAGTCTATGTTGGATTGTTCAGGCTATATAAGCCAAGCCTTTGACCCATGGGAACTGTCACTCCCTTTGTTTTCGGATTTTGCAGAAGCATTTTGCTTGTTAATGTGCAAATTTGTGTAAGATTGGACATACTGTTCTCATATCTCCTGGTAGCTGCCAGTTGTTAAAGTTGCATTCATACCTCTCTAATTCTGTGTTTGTAATTTTTCGTCTTGGAGTAGTGTGTGATTCTCTTTTGACATGAAATTCGTACTTACACTAACACCAGGTTTTACCGGCATAAAATTCATCTTGAAAAAATGAAATTTCAAGATAATTTCTTTTCAGAAAACATGTAAAGTCTTGCATATACTTTCTTGTATATTTTTTCATGTGCACTTCCTCTGAATTTTCTGCTTCTATAAATTGCAGCAACATTCCCGCTGGACCTCGTGAGGCGGCGGATTCAGTTGGAAGGAGCAGGAGGCCGGGCTCGCGTATACACCACTGGCCTTTTCAGTACATTTGGGTATATTTTCAGGGCTGAAGGTCTTCGTGGATTGTACAGAGGGATTTTGCCTGAATACTTCAAGGTGGTGCCAAGTATTGGTATAGTTTTCATGACTTACGAGAAAATGAAGCAGATTTTGTCAGATTTTCCCGCCAATGGCTCGTATCCGTCACGCCTTTGAAGATCAACATTTTGGCTGTCAATTAGTGGAATCTGTTTTTAACCAAGTTATACCTTTGAAGATCGTTCTTGGCGGTCACTTGGTGGGTTCTGTTTTTAACGAGCTAGTTGAAAGATAAACTTATTACATTCCGTTTTTTGGCTATGGCATGGTGGTTACTGGTTAGTCTTTGTGACTGCCGCTGGAAACCCTATTTTTCCATGTATAGATATGGCACAAGAGGAGGAACACCGTGACTCGCATCGCAAGTGTATTGAAAAACATCAGTCATCACATGCTTGTGTTGACATTAACAACTTTGATTATACTTTCTTCTTTGTATTTCGGTTTTTTGAAGGGGAAGAATTGAAGTCTCTGGCCGGTGCCTATAATTGATTGAAACTGAAATTATTTTGTCGTTCGACTTGGTGCTTACATGTAATTTGTTTTACTTCTTCATTCGGCTTCGTAGAATGCTTGGCAGTTTTTATTCCAAGTTGGTTAATCTGATCAGACCATTGACGGTCGAAAGAGGAGCTTGAGGATTCAAAGAAGTCCTCGTGAAAGAATCGCTCGAAGCTAGAATGATCTTTATCGTACTCTAACCAAACAGCATATTACTAATCCCATGAATGTACCGATTGTCTTATACTATTTCGGAGACTTATCATACTATTTATGCTTCATCCTAATCTTATTTTTTCCAACCCTCCTCAGATTTAGTTCCGATGTCAAACGTAACTTGTTTTGAATTTGAAACTCATTGGTTGAATTGCCCTCTTGGAAATTTCTGGAGTATTTGTTTTTCTAGCCCTCCCTTTCATTTTCTTATTAAAGAAAAACAATATACGTGTTTGGTGTCAATGGTGGTGGTTGAAGGGAGCAAAAGGTTGACGAAAAACAATTAGGTACTCCCATGTCACCATCACACAGTGTTGTAATTTTCTTTTAGTAATCATAATTTTGTGAATTTTTTTTTATAAATACGGAGTAAGAGATAGTAGAGGACCAAGGTCCAGTTCACTTAATTATTCTCCATTATGTTTCAATTTTGGGTCGTTGTGAGTCCCGATCCAAATGGTTCATCTTGTAGGCCTCATTGAAAAATTTGGTTATGCTAAAGTTAAATTGATCAAGCACCGGTATGTACGTACATCAACAATTCAGTAATGTAACAAGAGAAAATTAACGGCAAAATTTGATTGTGAACTTAAACTATCTGTATTTTCTCCTTGATCTATTTTCCTTTCTGAAACTAATTAACTTGTAGATACGGATATTGATAATCGATCAATCTAATTTTTTAAAGAATATGAACAGCTTCTATTTTCCTTTCTGAAATTAATTAACTTGTAGATACGGATATTGATAATCGATCAATCTAATTTTTTAGAGAAAATATGAACAACTTGGATCACACTTCCAAATTGGATGAGCTCTCCAAAATAGTCTAGAACTGGTCCATAATGGAGAATTATTAACTGAACTGACTTGGCCTGAATGTAAAGTCTCCATTACTCTCAATTTTATCGTTCAAAAATATTTTGAATGATCTGAATTTTAAAATAACTTTTTTAGAGAAGAGTAGTTTTTAAAATTCAGACTACTGACTATTGAGACGGACCGTAAAATTGAGCGCTGCGTGAAAGAGAGCGGTGGGTAAGACCCCGTTCCGTTTTTTCTAAAAACCTTTTTTTTCAAAAAGAAGGTAATTTCAAACTCAAATATAACAAAAATGAAAAATAATTTTTTAATTTTTTTTGCACCATTTAAAAGATCTCAATGAGATCTAAAAAACAAGATCCATATTAATAGAAAAATTATTTACGTAAACACATAATTTTTGACCTTGAAGTTCACGCAATCGAAACAGTATGTGTGTGAACATATAAGGTATTTCGGCACCTAATCTTTAGTTTCTACACTATTTTTTATTCGAACCTACTGGGTTGGCAAGTTCGAGATCTATTTTGGGGCTTCCAGTATTATTTGACTATGTTTTCAGCAGTCACAAATAGCGTAAGAGGTTCCATCTGCTATTGGGTGCTCGATTATCTGTTTTTTGGCTTGACGTTGACTGGGTATTGTTTATTTGGAATTGCTATTCTTCTGGTGAAATGTTGGAGGATAAACAAAAGGTTTCCGCTGAACACTTTTCTCTTGGGGAGATGCAAGCTCTCAGGTGCCTAATAACTCAGGCTGATTCTCCATCTACTATAGCTTCCGCTTCCACCTATTTTGCTCACACTGGTATCCCAGTTAGTGCACTTTACTGTCTATCATGTTATTCCTTGAATTATAGATTCGGGTACTTCAGACACAGTATGACAGGTTGTTCTTCTGTGTTTGATTCTTACTCTACTTGTTCTAATCAGGATAATGTCAGAATAGCAGATGGGACTTTTTCTGCTATTTCAGGAAAATGTTCCATTCGATTATCTCTCTCTATTTTCCTCTCTTCAGTTCTACATATTTCAAAGTTTGCCACTAATCTTCTGTCCATTAGTAGTCTTACTCGTTCCGCAAATTGTTCTGTAACCTTTTTTCCTACTCATTGTGTTTTTCAGGAACTAGATATGGGGAAGGTGATTGGTAGTAGTATAGTACACGGTGGCCTTTATTTTTTGGAGTCTGCAGCTCCCCTCTCATTCATCCATGTTATGTGGTCTAGCTCAGCAAACAGATACGAGTTCTTGCATTTCTATGTTACATCAGTGGTACCGTAGATTGGATCATCCCTCTTTTGGAATTTTAGAGAAACTTTTTCCTCATTTAATTAAGTATTGTTCTCGAAGTCAGTTTTTTTGTAAAGCTTGTGAGTTTGGGAAATATAAACGTTCTTTTTATACACATATTAATAAACGGAGTGCTTCTCCTTTTATGGTTATTCATTCTAATATTTGGGGTCCTTCTCCTATTACCTCTCTTAAGGGTTATCGGTGGTTTATCACTTTTATTGACTGTTATTCTCGTGTCACTTAGGTGTATTTACTTAAGTCAAATAGTGAAATCTTTTCTTATTTTAAATCTTTTCATGCAATAATGCGCATCCAATTCGATGTGAATATCAAAATTCTTCATAGTACAATGGTACTGAGTATATCGATAAGAATTTTCGAGCTTTTTTGGATGATAATGGCATTCTTTTTCAAACGATTTGTATTGACACTCCACAACAAAATGGAGTTGCTGAACGCAAAAATCATCATCTTGCTGAGGTTGCTCGCTCTCTTTTATTTACCATGAATATTCCCAAATATTTATGGGGAGAAGCGATTTTGACTACAACATACCTTATCAATCGTATGTCATCCAGTGTTCTCTCCCTCAAAACTCCGATTGAGTGTCTCCCTGAAAATTTTCGCGTCATAACTCTTTCTCCGAGAGTCTTTGGTTGTGTGTGTTTTGCTCATACTCTTCACCCTTATGGTGGGAAGTTAGGTCCTAAACCCCATAAATGTGTTTTCATTGGGTACTTTCCTACCCAGAAGGGTTATAAGTGTTATGACCCTCATTCTAGAAAAAAAATTGTCTCTATGGATGTCACATTTTAGGAAACAAAGTCTTTTTATTCTCCCTCCACTCTATCTCTTCAGGGGAAGCATAGGCAAGAAGAGATGAAGGAGGAAGAAATGTTTACTTTTTATAATCATAGTGAGGGGGAGAATGAAAAATCTAGAGAGGAACCAGTATCTGCCGAAAGAGCAACACATGACATTGGTGATGACATTGAGGACCTACCACAACGGCTGCAAGGGTCTAACTTGAAGGTCTACACTAGAATTAGACAGAAAAATGGAAGGTCCCCTTATGTAATGCCACATTGTCAATCACAATCACCTACTCCAATTCTGGACCCCTCTGCTGACTCATCTGGTAATGAATTTTCTCCCATTGAACCTCATATTATTGATTTTGATAATCTTCCTATTGCTCTTCGAAAAGGTGTTAGGATATATACTCAACATCTCATCTCCCAGTTTGTCCCTTATGATCGTTTATCTCCTTCATATCATACTTTTGTTTCGTCTCTTTCTTCTATATCTATTCCACAGAATTGGCAGGATGCACTCATGATACTTAAGTGGAAATGAGTTATGGTAGAGAAGATGACAGTTTTGAAAAAGAATGGTACTTGGGAGCTGGTGTCACTTCCAGGAGGGAAGAGATCAGTGGGATGCAAGTGGGTTTTCACTGTTAAGCAGAATGCTGATGGTACAGTTGAGAGACATAAGGCAAGATTTGTAGCCAAGGGTTTTACCCAAACCTATGGCATCGACTACGATGAGACATTTGCTCTAGTAGCGAAGATGAACACTGTGCGGGCTCTGATTTCGTGTGCTGCCAATTTGAATTGGTCTTTTCACCAGTTTGATATGAAAAATGCATTCCTGCATTGTGAGTTAGAGGAGGAGGTATATATGGATATACCACCGAGTTTTTCTTCCTCAGAGACTGAGGGAAAGGTGTGTAGGTTGAAGAAAGCTCTTTATGGATTGAAGCAATCACCTCGAGTATGGTTTGACAGATTTTCAAAGGCTATATTGAGGTTTGGTTACAAACAGAGTCATACAAACCACACTATGTTCATCAAAGGATTTGAGATTAAGGATTTGAGACCACTAAGATATTTTCTTGGAACAGAAGTGGCAATAGAGGTATTTTTATCTCCCAACGGAAGTATATACTTGATCTTTTGGAAGAAACATGTATGTTGGGCTGTAAACCTGCAGAGTCTCCTATTGAGACAAATCATCATCTTAGTGGAGATGTGAGGGAGCGCACTGATAAAGAGAGGTATCAGTCGACCCACAAGGGTCGACTGATATATTTAGCGCACATTCGACCGGATGTTACTTATGCAGTAGGTATTGTTAGTCAATTTATGCATAATCCTCGTACTTCACATCTGAATGCAGTTTATCGTATCTTGAGGTATCTCAAGTCTGCTCCAGGGAGAGGAGTTATGTTTTCTAATCATGGTCACCTGCGGTTGAAGATATTCACTGATGCCGACTGGGCTGGTTCTGTGGATGATAGACGTTCTATTTCTGGCTACTGTATTTTCCTTGGGGAATTTGATTACTAGGCGAAATAATCCAGTCACACCGTTTAATCCAAATGACCAGTTGGGTTGGGGAGGAGATAGGTCCCCAGCAGGTGCTCCGAAAAAGCCCACTGGTAGACATGGCAGGAAAACAATAAGTAGAGATAACTCCAAAGAAAAAGGAGACAAAATTGCCACTGGCTCCACGAGAAGGAGCAAGTCCCACAGAAGAGTGAAATCAGTCACCCATTCGCGGTTGGAGGTATTCACTGATGCCGACTGGGCTGGTTCTGTGGATGATAGACGCTTTACTTCTGGATACTGTACTTTCCTTGGGGGAATTTGATTACTTGGCGAAGTAATCCAGTCACACCGTTTAATCCAAATGACCAGTTGGGTTGGGGAGGAGATAGATCCCCAGCAGGTGCTCCGAAAAAGCCCACTGGTAGACATGGCAGTAAAACAACAAGCAGAGATAACTCCAAAGAAAAATGAAACAAAACTGCCACTGGCTCCATGAGAAAGAGCAAGTCCCACCGAAGAGAGGAATCAATCACCCATTCAAGAAGTATACACAATGATGACGATGTCCTCGATAAAAAGAGAAAGAAAATCGAGGAGTACGCTCATTTAATCAAAAAATGAGAATACGAAATACGAGAATTACAGCGGGTACGAGAACGTAATCCGCCACATTGGACTTGCAGCCCCGTCTCTCTCTCTCTCTCTCTCTCTCTCTCTCTCTCTCTCTCTCCGTATGTACGTATACCAAGGAAACAGAATGCATATATAGTCTCCACAACCCCCATTACGGTCAACTCCTACATAGAAGAAGACGACGATCAGAGACCAAATTAGGGTTTCTTTATTGTTAGGAGCTCCATCGCAGATTGGAAGCTCAGAGGGAATGGACCCTGCAGTGGTTGACAACATAATCGAACGGCTAATTGAAGTCCGATTGGCGAAGCCGGGTAAACTCGTCCAGCTCACCGAGTCGGAGATCAAGCAGCTCTGCGCAGCTTCTCGTGACATCTTTATGCAACAGCCCAATCTCCTCGAACTCGAAGCTCCCATCAAAATTTGCGGTACTCTCAACCTCTGTGTGTGTGTGTGTGTGTGTGTGTTTATTTCTAGATATTCGATGAGTTGAAAGCTGAAACTGTTTGATTACTTGAATTTGTAGTCATAACTTGATGCGATTGGGAAGTCGAAAGTAGGGCTGCAAATGATTCACCGGTTTGTTCACGAAACAATTCGTTGCTCGACTTGCGGTAAAGGCTCCCCCAGTTTGATCGGTCTATTAAATGAGCCGAACCTGAGACTTTGTTCCTCTTTTTTTTCTTTTTTCTTTTAGGTTAGCTTTGGTTGGGACTATTCGATATGGATCATGATCAGTAGGTAGGTAAGGGCTTGGTGACTAGATGGACTTCAGGTTTATGAGGACCGGATGACAGGCTAGCAATACTTACGGGAATAGTTTTAGGGGAAAATAAGACAACGATGGAGATAAGAAAAAAGAATTAGAAGTGAGAACCCAGGCAGAAGTGGCATTAAGGATTTTTGCTTTCTAGGGCAAACTTGCTTGCATGCTCGTGATTTTAATAATTCCAAGATGAACATCGTTTCGATAGAATTTAGTAAAGTTGCGACCTGTACATGTATGATGCAAATCTCAGACAATTCCTAGCAAGTCTTAAGTATATTCGATTTTGAAGTTCGCGGTCATTCTAATTGAAAATATTAGGAATGTATTGAGGTCACACAGCATCTTGCGAGTGTCTCTTAACCTAAAAATTTGTTATCCGAATTTCTCCATTGGCTCACCTAAAATATATTTCGCTATATTTTGTTGCTAAGACTGCAAGCCAAAATCAGTTTGAAGAAGTATCTGTTTGTGGTAGTAATATTTCTTATTGGTGCTGGTTAATATAAAATTGCAGTTTAATGGAAAAAGAGGAAAAAATGGAAAAGGAAAAGAGGTGGCATATTGCACAAACATTGCTGGGGATAACTGTTGATGAATTAGAAGTCTACTCAACTCCTTCGCGATAAATAAAATATCAAAGTATTTTATAGCTTATAGGTATGTATAGAGCATATATGCGTGTGGAAAGTAACTCAAAAGGAGACAATGCCTTCTCTAAAGTGCAACATATTTATGGTTCAGTAACTTGAAGTATATATTAGCTTGAGCCACTTTTGTCATTTGAAAGAATCAAATATAGTTACAAAATGTCACCTTAGAATGAGTAATTGTCATGTTCTTTGCTTTGTATTGGGTAGATGGTTGTACAATGATTACTCTTTAAGATGCCCTGCATCAGGGGGATTTGTTGACACGGGGCTTCTTGTCTTTGTGGTTCGTTGCAGGTGACATTCATGGCCAATACAGTGATCTATTACGGCTGTTTGAGTATGGGGGCTTTCCTCCTCTAGCCAATTATCTATTCCTAGGGGACTATGTAGATCGAGGGAAGCAGAGTTTGGAGACAATATGCCTCTTGCTGGCCTATAAGATTAAGTATCCTGAGAACTTTTTTCTTCTCAGAGGAAACCAT